>JASDQU010109617.1:159352-170956 GCA_032191745.1 Picea mariana | reverse complement strand
TTCTGAGCGAAAATTTACAACAATTAAATGTTGCAATTTCCACTATTTTACCACTATAGAAATCTCTTTATTAAGTTCTGAGAAATTTTATTTCCCAAGTCAAAATTATGGATTACTAAATGTCTTCTAATCCTCAATACCTTACCATTCACTTATTTTTTGGTCAAATCTGAGCTCTGAGCTGAAAGTTATGGTCCGGAGAAGTTTTGATTGTTTTACCCAATTTATCCCTACATGCTACAAGTGTCTTATTTCTCTTCCTATGCATTTTCAGGTACCCATAACCAAAATATGACTTCACCGCTGACTTCAATGGGTCATAATATTTCCATCGAATTCTCTTGTGCCCCAAACAGACTTATGAGTATGGAGTTATATTTTCTGGAAGTAAAATTGGTGCCAAAAGTTTACCCTCACTGTTTTGGTTGTAACTTTCTCATATGAGATTCGTTTTTCAAACCGTTTAGCTCATTGGGTAGCTCTCCCTGAGTTATTTTATTTGAGATGAAAAGACAGAGTGTACCTTGATATAATCTCTTCTTGTGGATTTTTATTAGCTAAAAACATCGTTTAGGGTCTTGAAAATTCCCTTTAAGTTAATGACCTTCAAAAACCACAAAAAAATCCCTAAAACTGACTATTTTACTACTGTAATAGCCCTTTGAAATATGGACCATTGATCTCAAATTGCATGGAATATTATTCGTTGATCTGTTCTATATTGACCATCAACGAACAACATTTTTCCTTAGGCGCACACCACACTTTCCTCGATCTGTCGATGGAATTRTCGGCCATCAACCCATTCCCCCGACAACGATTTGTACACATCTCCAAATCGGTCGATTCCATTTTCTCCCATCGAAGATATAATTTGGTGAATTGAAAYACTCATTGATTATGTCGGTTCCCATCCATTGTCCCATCGACAATCGATAATCCCCAACAACATTCGAAAACACTTTCCCAAATCTACCAACCTTCCATTGGCCATCGACCACTTATGTTGGCTAATGTGGAAATTGTTGTTGTTGCATGACACATGGGTGTTTATGTGGAATGAAACATAATATTGAGTTTTCAACTTGGGTGACATGGCATGACACATGGATGCTGGCGTGGCATGACATGTCACCACCCTTCTTTCCTTCATCAGCCATCTGTTGATTTTCTTAAATGACCTGAATCAGATGACGCCCAACCATCAAAGAATCATTCATCGACAAATTCTCTCGATTGATTTAAAAAACTTCGCTGAATTTGACCGACACCCAACCACCATCCCATCGGCCATTGGTGATTGAAAATGATTCTCTATATTCGTCCGACACCAACCATCATTCATCGATAGTCAGCAATGTCCTTTGGCTCAACCAAACTCTTTGTCATTTCGGTCGACATAACCATTGGCCATCAGTGAATGCTCTTGGAAAATTTCCATACTTATAAATTTTTGACCAATAGCCTTGAAGAATATAATGTCGATCTAATCCATTTAAAAACCCCCAAAAGAAATCCTAGCCAAAAATTTGATCAACCTTTCAAATGACCGAAACATTACGAATTATTAAATTTATCATAGTGAATCTTGGTTGTTGATCTCGGTCATCGATTTTCCAAAGTACCTGTAACTCTACATGCGGCCATTAAAACTCAAATTTTGACCATTCTAGGTCAAATTTCAATCTACAACTTTACCACTCTACTCCATTAACCTTCTTAAACCATCTGGAGTCATTCAAACTTGTATTTTTCCCATGGATTTTGGGATTTCTCTCTAAATTCTCTATTTTTTCCCAAACCTGTCATAGACAAAATATGCAACAATGAATTTCACCAATTCACTATGGTTCAATCCTATCTAAGCCTAGTGTTTCAATCAGAGGCTCTAATACCATAATGTAACATTCCCCAATCCAATCGAGGGACATTACAGTGTAGAATACACCTATAAACAAAATTTCATGATAATTAATTTAATGCATTTACAATTAACTAATTTATAGTAGATTTCATCTATGAATTAAAATAGATTTAGCTACTTTCTATAACGATAAAAATAGATGCATAAACAACATACCAAAATAACATGAATTCAAATTAATCATTCACATAGCAACATACAAATCATTCTTAAATACACATAGTTCATGCACAACAAATAAACTCATGAAATAACACATCAACAAGATGAAACGCGTATCTTTTAATTATGTTGTGCAACCAGTTGCTTGGCACGGATGTTCCACCCAACCATAGACTTGTTCTTCCAAATCTCCACAGCTAGTCACCCATGAGCTGAGACTAGTAATCCACAAAAGAGGGTGGTCTCTCATGGTCCACTCATAGCTCATAAAACTCACAACCCACTAATATCTTCCTACAACTATCCCAATTTTCCACCATCTCTCTTCATCTTGACATGTCCAACCCAATGAATGTACCCCTTCACTGATCTTAGTCCCTCGGGCATCCCAATCATTTATAAGGGTATCTCTAGCACATGTAACCTAGAATCTCTCAGCTATGAACTCAAGGGATCTTACTGCTAGGAAAACTACCAGCAATCCAACATCAAACACTTGTTGCTATAGTGTAACTCGCCCAAGAGTTTAGTCTTCAGGACTTAAAACCTAACTCTTCAATTTTCCATCTCCAATTCACTACAAATATGATCCAGCATGCTCTATAATTCGCCCTCCCAGGTTGCACCAAATCCAAGCTCTCTTTCTTGCTCTCTACTTGCTTCTCATGCAAAATAACTTGACTGTGTAAAACTTCCCTCTCAACCCATACAAAATTCCTCCCTTTTCCTTTCCTCTATTGACTCATACTTTTCCCTAAGTTGATTGTACTCAACCCCCATGTGCCCAATAACTTTGGGATGTGACTACTCACACCCACCCTCTTACTTGTATTTAATGATTGGCTTTGGGAACACTCAATCAAAAATTAGAAGGTTCATGTATAAATAACATTTCTTAGGAAAATGAATTGGATTAATATTCATGGGTAATTCCCCCTTGGATTCTTCTTAGCCATTATCCTAGACTGCCCCCCCTCTTGTGGATTAATTAAACCCCCATCTCTTTTCCATGTCCCCTTAGCAACTGCCATCACATTTTATTATTAAAACATAGAAATACGATTTGCATATTACATCGCTTTGGCCATAGCCACACATTATATCCACATTGAGCATAAATTGAATTGAGATTATAGTGGGGATGTTACAAGTTATCATTTTATGAATAAATTATCCATATTTAATATCATTTTTTAATGTAATATTATTATTTTTTTATTTTTTTTTAAAGTAAGATAAACTTATATTAATATGAATAAGATATACATATATTCCTGAAGTATTTTGCATGCCAAGAAAACTATGACATTCTTTTGAAATTAGAAAAAATAAGTAAAAAAAAAAAAGCAAGGAGACTAGCTTGCTCCAAAGGGGAAATCGGGCTAAAAAAAAATAATATGTCTTAAAATATTAAGTTTGTGTGACCAATTGTTTCTATTAGGATTGCTAAAACTTCCTATCACCTAGACATAAAAGACTTGGAACAAAAAGAAACTAAAAAAAATATAAATCATGTTATTAACTTGCATGAGGAACCTTAGATAAAGGTGAACCTGTGACATCTAGTTGAGCAGTTGCAATAAAGGAATATTTCCATGGTCGACTTGTAGCAGAAGGTTTAAAGGATCCTCCATGATGTTTAACAATCCAAGTCACCTCCGATTGAAGATAAGCATTATTCTCCTCGAGAGTCTCCATGCAATACTTCGACTGGAAAAATTCTTTATCTTTAGACAACATTCCCAGGGACACCATTGTTTTGGTGTGCCAATAGAGTTCCAAAGTCCTAGAAAACTTGGAGTTTCATGCTATGGTGAAGCCTGTATCTGATATTATTCCTTCCACCTGCTACTCCACTTCCTCGTCGTCCTTGAAATCCCTCACAAACTTGACCTCGACTTCCAACGCATGCATGGTCCCTCGATCTTTCTTAGACACAAAATCATGATAAAAATTTGTAGAAACTAAAGCGGCCTTGGAAACRCATGATAAACTAGTAAAAGAAGAAAGKTCCTTTGGCCACAGTGAACCATGTGATGCAGGAGCATCGCTCCACCTCATCAAGTKCCAGCAAGCCATCACATCATCGCACAACGAGGAACGAATTACAAGGGAAGAGAGGCGTCAGTCCTCTCATTTTGCACCTAAATTTTAAATTTTAAATGAATAATTAAATGTTGCAAGGCTCAAGGAAATCTGATCCATGTGCATTTGTATAGGTTGCATGTGGAGTCTCCTTTAATGGTTGACAGGTAGATAGGTTAGGTCTAGTTTGGAATAGTTGTCCATTGAATGTAATTGAATGCAATTCAATGTGAGTAGGTAGATGGAGGGAAGGCTCGAGGAGCCCCTCTTTTGTAAAAATATTTTGTATCAAAATTCATTAGTAAGAATGAGTTGGTTGATGAGCTGTAGAGAGAGCTCAAGAGAGGAGAGTAGAAGAGATGAGACTATGTTGCAATCCAACCTTTATAAATCTTTGTACAGATACAATCAGATATAATACAAAAGTAGTTTTTCCTGCATATGAGGTGTTTGTATTTCTATGTGTGATGAATGGTTATTCTCTTAATGTTTTTCTGTATTTATTTATGTATTTTGTAGATGTATGAAAATAGGTTTCATTTGCAGGTTTAGATAGACTTATCTATCTTGGTGAGACTCTTATTAGTTCTGGGCTCTTAGGCTTGTGCAAGGAGTGCACACCAAAGTGATTGAAAACTCGGTGAAGCCAATGCAAGGAGTGCACTCAAACTCTGTGGCAAGTTCAGATAAGAGTGTGTTAGGTGGGCACACCAGAACCATTCTAAATCTCAGAACGAATATTTCAAGGAGTGCACATCAGGGTTGTTGAACACCCTGAAGAAGATTTACCAGATTTATTGAATACTATGAGGGATCTACAAGGAGTGCATTGAGAAGGCACAAGGAGTGCGCAATAACTCTGTCTCAAGTTCTAGAAGAAGGTTTCCAAGAGGGCACATCAAAATATATAGCTCAAGAGGAGATTCAAGTGCAAGTCTACACAGAGAGAGCGAGTACACGGGTGAAATTTTAGAGTTCAGGTTTCAAGGGTGAAGTCAGTGTAAGAAGGCCATTGAAAATTGTTACAAAGTCCATAAGCTTGGGATGACGAGCATTGAGTGACAGGAGGGCACAATAATTCCTTTGAAGGAACAAAGGGCCAAGACCCTTAGAATTTTGGGCAAGCATAAACTCAGGAGAGATAGCACAAGTACGCACAGAGATCCTACAAGGTGTGCAGAGGTGAAGGACCTTCAAGGTTCAAATTATTGAGAAAGCATAAGGAACACGTAGGAATATTTTTGGAAAATTCTTTAAGTATGAAGTCTTTGGAACTTCAGGGAGTGAAAAGAAAGTGCCAGAGGGTGGAATTACTTCAAGTCCAAATCTCAATAGGAATAACGCAAGGTGTGCACAAGTGCACTTATTTCAAAGTCCAAAGCTTAGGAGAAACAGCATGAGTAAAGGCCAAGGAGTTGGCCTTGTAGGAGAAGCATCAAAGGTTAAGCCTTCGCAAATTTGTTGAGAAATCCTTCTTTTGAAGGAAAGTGTAGAAACAAAGGAGGAGAAGCAACATCAATCATGAGATCTGTTGTCGGGAGTGATATGGACCATCATATCAGAATCCAAAATGAAGGAGGAGCACACAAGAGGAGAACGGATCCCATCTGTTGGATCTGAGCATGTGGATCGATGACCATCTGATCGAGGTAAGTTGCATGAGGTTTAATCCCTCAAAGTCCTTTCAACTTCACAAGTTCATAGATTTTAATTTTTATGCGCAAAGGAGATAAGTCTCCCGAAGTCATGGGGATCCGAAGTGAATCTGGACCATCGATTTCCAAAGGATGCATGTCAGAAAATTATGGATAGTCCAGAGGTCCATCTATCTGAAATAATAGAAGTGTCGAAGGAATAAGGCTAAGGCAAGGTGAGAACTCCTGAAGGGTTTGGAGCCGGAGTAGGTCTCCACTGTTGATATTTGAGGACAGGTGTCACTAGATCATACGTTCCGAAGGATAGACATTCGGAGGCCTGAAGGCCAAATCCAATCAGGTTCATCGAATGCAGAAGACATGTGGAGCATGTATAAGAACTCTTTCAATTCAGGGCTCGGGAAGAACAGTGTACAGAGTTTTGAGAACTCCAGAAGGGCTAGGAGCCTGAGAGAATCTCAATCTTTGGTCGAGATAGGCCACATGTAGGGCGGATCTTACCCCCTCCAGTTTAGTGTTTGGAAGTATTGTGGACCGTTGATCAAAGGCAGGACAGGTGGCAGTAGATTCGGAAGTCCAGAAGTTGGTTACTCTGGAGGAAATAGAGCATAGTATTGTGGCAGAATATCTATCGTCTGTAGGTATATCACTCTGAGAGATAATTGATTGAGGATGCATGTGGGTTCTCGAAGTCTCAGGAGCCCGAATAAAATATAGACCGTCAAATCCAGTGGACACATGTTGAATGATCAGGCCCTTCGTCAGTTCAGAGGTTCAGAAGAATAGCAGGTTGGAGAGGTTAGGACCCCCGAAGCCTGGAGTCCTGAATTCATCTGGGTTGTCCATTGGAGAGGACAGGCATCGGAAAATTAGAATATCCAAAGGATAGATACTTCAGGAGAATATAAGGAAGAAGATTTGATCAGTGTCATTGATCAAGAAAGGGACATGTGGAGGAAGGAGAAAGCATTCGGTGTTTTGGCGTCAGGGAATAAGAGAAGTTGTGTCATTTGACAACCCAAGAAAATTGTTGAATCCTAGAGCATGAAGGAGGTGGAGAGTCGTCAATCCGGTGGGAGCATCAGTGACGTCTGATTTTCCTTTTTCAACAATCGGCACTTTGAGAGTGTTGTGTGTATTGCAAGCGGTCAGAAATCGTCAAAGGTCGAAAGAAAAGAACTTGAACCGTCAATCTGCAGAGCTTGATGACCATCGATTTAACACTTGGTCAAATTCTCTGATTCGGTGATATGAAAAATTTGTGGAAAAGGGCTATGGATAAATCGCTAAAGGGAGAAATGTCGAATTTGCGCCTATTGATTAGAGCCTAGTCACAACCCTCGGTCATGAGGATAAGTTGGCCAGAGAAATGGGGATAGGGGCCTGAAACTTGTTTTTAAAATAAAAGGGGCTTAGTGAGCACGTATGGGTTCAGCCTTGGACCTGCACATGAAAATTTAAGGAATTTTGTATAGGTTTTGGGGGCTCAGTAGGGCCCGAAGAGATGATTCGGCTCCTGATTTGAACGATCCTAGACCGGAAGGTCGCGCGGACCCTGTAAGAGGTTGGGGTCTAAATCAAGTGGTATCAGAGCCTAGTTTTGTTTATAGATAGGAGGCAGGAGAGGATGGAGATAGAGTATTGATGCTCTATGAAGATTGTTTGCAAGTGTACAATAGTTAGGAGACATCCAGGAGGGTTGTAGGAGAAAGCCAGTGGTGCTCTCAGTTGTAGAGCGAGAAAAGTAGACAGTCTGGTGGGATGAAGGAAAAGAAAAAGTTGCGTTCTCGAAATCAGAGGTGAAATATGGCTACTGAAGTCCATAAGCAGAAATCTCAAGGAGGTTGCTAGCAAGTGAGAAAATAGAAGAGGTATAAGGAGCTCGAAAATATTAGAGAAGAACTCAACAGGATGATGCTCAAGATGCAGTAGGAATCACAAGGAATTTGGAAGTATGAATGTCCCTTGAAGAGAAAAGTAAAGTGGCATATCCAGTAGCTAATTTCCATAAGGCATAAGAATAATTTGAGGATTTGGCTAAGGCATGATGAAACCCTCAGTGCCACAGAGGAGGAGATGGTTTACATTTGTGAACCAGAGGTTGGAAGGAACCTTAGTGATGAAGGTTCAAATTGCCAAGAGGGAAATGAAGAGAGATCAAGAAGACATATCATAAAATGACAGGAGGGAAGAAGTGAACTTTCATATTGCCAAGAGGGAAACGAGATGATATCATTCAAATATAGCATAGACTTCCAGGAGGGCAGGAATGGAACCTCAGGTTTCTAGGTGGGAAATAAGGAGGAGACGAGATTGTCTAAAAGTCTCAGGAGCTTAGAAAGGAGTTCAGATCAGCAAGGAGTACTGAAATGAATGGAGATGAGACTATCTGGGAGTCTCATGAACTCAAAGGAGAGTTCATATTAGCAACCAGTGCTGAAAAAGGAGGAGGATCATAGGTACATTCTAATCATTGGAGGAATTAATATTCCTACCAAGTAGCCCAGTACAGGCCATTGCATATGTTGAAGGTGTAGCAAAGGAGAGACAGCCAACCAAGATTGTCAAGGAGGAGCAGGAGCAAACATTAACATATTGTCAAGAGATGAAAGAAAAATGAGCATTCAGATCAAATGCTCACTCAGTGGGAGATAGAGTTCAAGTTTTTAGAGGGTTGGTTAGGAAATCCACGCATATAAGAATATTGTCAAAGGGATTTCATCATGAAAAGGAAGGAGGAATTCTAGCCTAAGGAATAGTTGGATGAAGCTGGACGTGTACAGCAAAAGGAGAGGAGCTGACAAAAGGAGAATTGTCAGGGAAGATGGCTTAGCAGAATCTCAATAGCATGGATGCAAAATTTGTACCTACAATGGAGTGGAAATCCAATGCCACAAGTGATAGAAATAGCATGGGAGATCATATTTATCTTCCTATTTATTTAGATGAAGGACTAGAAACCCTCGAGAAAAGGGTAATGGAACATAGCCAACACATCCAACAGGTTGAGTTGGAGACTGATCAAGAGAAGTTGCAGTAGAGCAGACTGCAAAGGAGGATTCATCCAGTAGACTCGTTGGACAGAGTAATACAGGAGATAAGGAGGTTGATGTTGAAGGTGGCAGAGAAGGCAGCCAGCTGCAAAGAGAAGCTAATAAGAGGAGAGCCTGAAATAGCCACAAGGCAGAGTTGCAGATGGACAACTCCAACAACCTCAGCAGCAAGGAAGCCATGAGCAGGAGCTCATGATTTTGTCAGCGTGAGAGTATGATGCAGGAGCATCGCTCCACCTCATCAAACGCCAATAAGCCAGCGCATCAACACATAAGGAGGAATGGATTCCAAGGGAAGAGAGGTGCCAGTCCCTAATTTTGTGCCTAAATTTAAAATTTTAAATGAAAAATTAAATGAATTAAATGTTGTAAGGATCAAGGAAATCTAAGCCATGTTCCTTTGTACAGGTTTCACGTGGAGCTTCCTTTAATGGTTGACAGATAGATAGGTTTAGGCCCAGTTTAGACTAGTTTTCTATTGAATGTAACCGAATGCAATTCAATGCGAGTAGGTAGATGGAGGGAAGGCTTGAGGAGGCCCTCTTTTGTAAAAATATCTTGTATCAAAATTCATTAGTAAGAATGAGTTGGTTGATGAGTTGTAGAGAGAGGTCGAGAGATGAGAGGAGAAGAGATGTGGCTATGTTGCATTCTAGACTTTGTAAAGATTTGTACAGATAYATTCATATATAATAATAAAAAGTCATTTGTCTTTCATATGAGGTGTCTATGTTTTTATGTGTGATGAATGGTTATTCTATGAATKTTTTTCTGTATTTATTTATGTATGTTGTAGATGTATGAAAATAGGTTTCATTTGTAGTTTTAGATAGACATCTCTATCTTGGTGAGACTCTAAGTAGTTATGGGCTCTTAGTCTTGTGCAAGGAGTTTTTATAACCCTGATTTGCACCAAACCTACATACCTGGCATCAGGCCATCTCACTAGCCATTATTGTCAAGCCAACAGTGAAAAACTCTTCTAGAAAACCACCCTTTTGAAGGCACATGTGCCCTGCTCCACTACTTCACATGTATGCACGCTGGTTGACCCATTACAACCCGTGTATACTGACAAAAGCACAAAAAATTAGAAAGTTGTAGACAGAATATAGATTTTTGGGTAATTTCCTAAACTGTTTGACCACCCATATCCGGTCATTCAACCGGATAAGTACCCTCTTTCAGCCCATAAAAGAAGAGGTAGGGTTCCTATTTGAAAAATAGAAAACAAGAGCAAAGAAACTCTACCTTTTTTTCTATTCCCGTTGCCCCAATATCTTGCAAACACCTTGTGTTTTTACTGAAGAGAAGGAACTTTTGTGGAAGCAGTTGTTGCATAGTTGAAGAGGAGCCCAGGACCAGATTCAAGGAGCAGTGGCTGATCTCACCATTGTAAGTTACTTTTGTGAGGTTAATAAAAATAAGTAATTTTCCTGTCCCGCCATATGAGGTGTTCAATATTCAGTTTTTTTATTATATTTTGTTAGAATATCTAACCCATTAGTTCATATATAAGATGCATGTTTGGAGTTCTTTGTTTCTCTGTTTATGAATGCAGGTTGGCTTTGGGAGGAAGCTTGCAGTCGAGGAGCAACCGAACGCCAAAAGGATCGACATCAAACATGGATTTTAAAGTAGAGTGAATTGATCCTTTTACCCTTGTATTTATGTATGAATGTGGGGTATATGTTGGGATGATGGTAAGAAGTAGGAGACTTTAAATGGTCATTTTCTGCATACATTATAGAACCCTTAGTGTTTGTTCGTAGGGGGATTTCCCACTCGCAACAGAATTGGCGACCATACTGGGGATCGAACCCAGAATCTCTGGTTTTGTAGACCATAGATTCTGGGTTCGATCCCCAGTATGGTCCCTAATTTTGGGGAGTATCTAGGGTTTTCTGGGGATACTTTTTGGGTGTTTTCTAAATTGGTTTTATTTCCTTTTTTTTGAGTTTCAGCAAGAGTTTGATTTTGTAGGGATTCTGGTCTTCCATACCAGTACTCCCTACTTTCATTGCTTGATTTTTTTTTTCTTTGTCGGGAAGTTACAGAGATATACGCGGCCTGCAGAAGCTCTGCCCACGTATACACGCACCCTACCTTCAAGCAACCCGCATACATCCATTGGCTGTTGAACTATCAGTTGCATGCTCAAGTCCAAAAAAATATTTAAAAAAAAAAAAAAGGAGAGGCAGTCATCCTCTTCCCTGCCAAAAGTGATCCTTCTCAAGGGTTTCCTAGATCTATTCATAGTCTCTGTTGTTGCAGTCTGTAGCTTAGGTATAACCTYAAATTAGCTTTTCTTTATCAAAGTTTCCTTTCATTTTCTTTATTGAAGTAAGATTATGTGTCTTTAAGGGATTTTGGTTTTCAATACCATTTCTCCCTACCTGGTTTGCAACACTGTTGATTTTCTTCTTTTTTTTAATTCCAGAGGTATACACGGCCTGTAGTGGGCCTGAAGGCATATACATGAGCCCTGCCTTTGGACATCCCATGTACATACGTTGGTTTCTGAAGTGACAATAGCATGCCTGAATTGAGGATTTTTTTCTAAAAAAAGAGGCAGTCATCCTCTTCCCTGTCAGAACTATGACTTCTCATGGGTTTTCTTGATTCATTTCTAGGCTCTATTATAATAGTGTGTAGCATTGGTTTGAATTCAGTTTATCTTTTCTTTTTTGAAAGATTGTTATTGCATTTGTCTTTATCCGGTTTT
>JASDQU010109617.1:128437-151865 GCA_032191745.1 Picea mariana | reverse complement strand
GTAATATGACAACCATCGCTGAAATGATACCTATTGATATCTCCAGAACCCCTGGCGTCATGGAGAATATCCTCATCGGAGTTGACTACTCCCCCGAGGAGATTCGAATCTACACGGATTTATTTAAATAATTCTACGACATTTTTTCCTGGTCTTTTGAGGAAATTCTAGGCATTGATCCAAGAATCATCAAACATGAAATCTTGACTTATCCTGACTTATCCTGACGCTAACCTAGTCTGGCAGAAGCTTCGTCCGGTCAATCCTAAGAAAGAAGCAACTATTAAAGCTGAAGTAGAGAAACTGCTCAAAGAAGTTTTTATCTACCCCGTCAATTTGACTCAATGGGTGTCAAATCCCATTCCAGTCGATAAAAACCAGGGTATGATTCACGTATGTATGGACTTCCATGATTTATACAAGAGTTGTCCAAAGGATAATTTCCCCACACCATTTATTGTCCAGATAGTCGATGAATGCGCAGGTTGCAAGGCCTTTTATTTCATGGATGGGTTTTTGGGATACAATCAGATACAAATCAAACCCGAAGACCAACACAAAACCGCTTTCATTTTCCCATGGGGTACATTCACTTATCAAAAGATGCCTTTTGGTCTGAAAAATGCTGGAGCTACCTTTCAGCAGGCCATGTCTTTTTCTTTCCACGATATCAAACATATATTCGAAGCTTACCTTGATGATTTAGCATCATGATCTCGTAAGAGAGTTGATCATCCCACGCACCTCCGACTTATCTTTGAGCGATGTCACTACTAACGGATTCGCTTGAATCCAAAAAAATGTAATTTTTTCATGATGTTGGGACATTTTCTAGGTTTCATAATCTCGACAACAGGGATCATGGTCGATCCTCTCAAAGTTGAGGCAATAGTTCAGTTGCCTCCACCGCACACAATCCTTCAGCTTCAAAGTTTACAGGGAAAAGTGAATGTTTTACGACGTTTCATCGCAAACTATGCCGAGATCACAAAGGGATTTATGTGTTTACTGAAGAAGGAAATTCCTTTTCATTGGGATGAAGCTGCTCAATGCTCTTTTGAAGCATTGAAACGCGCCCTCACGACTGCCCCTCTGCTTTGGCCATCCAATTATAATAAAGATTTCTTACTGTACTTGGTTGCGGTAGATTCGACTATTGGTATGGTCTTGGTTCAGGAGGATCATTTACTCTTAGAATATGTGATTTATTACTTGAGTCGAGGCTTGGTTGGACCAGAACTAAATTATTCCCACATTGAAAAACTTGTGTTGGCAGCAGTTCATGTTGTCCAACGGTTCCGTCATTATATCTTATTTCGCAAGACCATCGTCATTTCCATTGTGAATCCATTTCAATACATGTTGAAACGTCAAGTAATTGGCAGAAATATCAGTAGATGGATATTTTTCCTTCAGGAATTTGACTTAGATTTTGTTTCAGAAAAATCCAAAAAGTCGTTGGTCTTTGTGGAACTTATTTCGGAACTTCCAATTGACTCAAGTGATTTTATTCCCAAAGAGTCACCTATTAAAGGAGACATGTTTTTGATCACGTCTTTGGATCACTGGTATGGATATGTCCTTATCTATCTCCAGACTTTGAAGTTCCTCGCCTCTGCTTCTCGTGATGAGAGTCGTCATATATGCCATCAGGCCAAGAACTATCTCATACTCGAGAACACTCTATATCATCGAGCTGTATATTGGATCCTTCATCGATGTCCCACTCATGAGGAAGTAGAAATCATGCTCAATGATTGCCACACTGGAGCATGTGGCGATCGTTTGTCTGGGTTGGCAATAGCCCAAAAGATTCTACGAGCCTGTTACTTTTGGCCGACATTAATCAAAGATTGTGTTGAATCGGTCAAGAAGTGCCACCGGTGTTAGATATTCTCTCGGAAGATGAGGGCACACCCCACTCCCATGTTTCCCATCATTATCGTTGGTCCCTTCACCAAGTGGGGGATTGATTACACTACATGCAACCCCCCTTCAACAAGGGGGAACTGTTACATCATCGTAGCAGTATACTACTTCACGAAGTGCATCGAAGCTATGCCAACGTTCAAATATGACGACGAGACCACAGCTCTCTTTTTGTTCAACCAGATAACAGCAAGGCTTGGCATCCCGAGAGAGATTTTCATTGACCATGGAAGTCACTTTCGGAATAAAATGATGACTGGGTTAATGTCAAATCTTGGGTTGAAGAAATAACATTCATCGCCCTACTACCCACAAGCGAATGTTTAGGTGGAAGTTGTAAATAAATCTCTTAAGACCATTCTACAGCAAACGATCAATTCGGCCAAGTCAAATTGACATTTCATGTTATACTCAACATTATGGGCCTACCGAACGTCTATTAAGACTACAACTAGTTTCTCACCTTTTCAACTCATTTACGGGTTGGAAGCAGTCTTGCCCATAGAGTGTCAGATCTCATCTCTAAATTTGGAAGTACAGTTATTGTCAGACACTTCACCGCTTGAAGAGTGTTTATTATACCTCAAGTAGCTCAATGAGCAGTGTCGTGATGTTTCCTTGGCTAACGAGTCTCACAAGAAATAATTCAAGTCTCAATATGATCGGTCAGTTCGTCCTCGGATTTTCTCTGAAGGTGACTTTGTCCTAGTCTATGACCAAGATAAGGACCCCCTAGGGGCAAGCAAGTTCAAACCCATGTGGTTTGGACCTTTCATCGTGAAAGAGGTTCTAAAGAAGGGCGCTTATCATCTGGTTGGTTTTGAGGGAAATACTTTGACAGAGTCTAGAAATGGGCTCTACCTCAAGAAGTATTACTCATAGGTAGGTCGCCTCGGGTGACTTCTTGTACATATGTATAGTTCTTGTACATTTGTCAGTTTAGCTTTTGTCTTTTTGTTTTATGGACGTGTCATTTTTTATGTCATCTTTTTCACTGTGGTAGATGTCAAGTGAATCAGAGGTGTTCGTTGGGTTCGTAGATGACACTAGCCATCACACTCAAAGGCTTGCTTCTGCATCTTGGGTAATTTTCACACCCCAAGGCCAGTTGCTATCTTCAGGAGGTATCTGTTTAGGTGATGCCACAAACAATGTTGTTGAATACAGTGAAGTCTTAGAGTTGCTTTGTGACACTCTGTCGTGTGGTATCTCTCACCTCTGAGTCTACTTTGATACTCAGTTGGTTGTGTCTCAATTATATGGAGTTTACCGCATTTATGACCCTTCTCTACACCAACGATTCCTTAGGGCACGTCTCTTAGAATGAAGCTTTGATTACATTACCTATATCCATGTTCCTAGGAGATTGAATCAAGTTACAAATACTCTAGCTAATCATATATTAGATTGGCATATTGCATACATGTAATAAAAATAACACACACGCACATGTAAATACATTTGTAAATAAATGTAATTCATAAAAACACAAAAAGATGTAAATACGCATATATATATCACAAAGTATTAGAGTACATGGGTGGGTGCAAGGGCCTCAAAAAATATGTGTCCAGTAAAGAGTCACAGGGCTCATGCCCTCAAAAATATACAAAAGGTACCCTTGGCACATAGGAAGTCTAGTCTAAGTTAAGGACGGGGCATGTTAGCCCTGCCATAATGAACTACACCGTTAGACAGACGCCAAAAAATATGGACCCAAGTCAGTGGTACCCCCACAACGTGATTCTACATGGACGGTGGGATATCCTCGATCTCCGCCATAGGAACGATACGAGTAAGAGCGGTGAGGTTCCGCTCCACCCACCTCAAAACTCTCTCAGCCTCTCCGGCTAGAGGTCCCCCTGCTACTATTGGTCCACCGGCAGTGGATGGTCCTGCCTCTAGTGGAGGATGTCGCCTGGTCCTCATGAAGTCTTTTGGGTGTACTAGCCCCACATCTGCACATAACGGATACATACATATCAGATACTCCGGTATACAAAAAACATGATATATATGAAAAAACATAAAAATTAAATAACTTTGAAAACAAAAAACAAACTTACCCATATCTCCTCTCTCCTCTCCGAGAGGAGCAAGTATGTCAGGATCTCTTGAAAAGTTGATCACGGCATAGGGGTAGTCCTTTATGGCCATAATCTCTCGTGCCCACCAAGCAAAAAAATTGCCGTCGAAGGCCTCAATAGTCCTCCCCCCACTCTATCGTGGAAACAGTGTCGCCCATCTGCATAACGCTAGGAGAGAGGGCTCATGCCCTCATATTGTCACTCTAGGGCTGAGACTTGGTACCCTCTCAAAGAAAAAGGAACACAAAATAGTCTTGAACCCGAAGTTCCTGTGCCTCCGCATGCAGCACTCTGTCAACTGCCTCTTCATGCAATCTAGTAAAGTCATACTCCAGTCAAAAATATGTGCATTTAAGCATTGAACCGCACAATGAATGTGTGCCCAGGATGCCTGATGTAGCAATGTGGTTCCAGTGATCCACCTAATGAGAAAAACTATCACTTTGAGTGATAGGTTGGAGATCTTGTTTATTGGCACCTGTGTACCCACTTTGTTTGTGCCAGCTTCACAATGGAGTCCAATCAACTCTGCTATATTGTGAGGCCCGGAAGAAAAGGTGAGAAAATTGACTAGTTCCCGTCTCCTCGAGAGGCCAGTCAGGAAGTAGATGTCTTCAGCCGTTCGAGTCAACGACTACCCCTGAAGCATGATTTCTTCTACATTCGGGTGCCAATAATATACCAATGCATTTCATAACCTGGGCTGTGCCCTCATAAATGGACACTAGAAGAATTTTTCCAGACCACATTGAGGCAATGTGGCGGTAGCATCAGGGTCCTCTCCGACCAAAACATCAACATCCTCATGCTCCCTTTCCCTCCAATGAACATACATCCTGCAATTCACAAGTTTAGGGGAGGGATTAACTCTTGCACTTTTTATTTTTTCAACACACTGGAAGGTATACGGGGCCTGTAGTATACATAATCACATATGCCCATGTGCAATATTTCCTCTGCACGTGGGCATACGTTGGTTGTCATAGGACATTTCGTGTATACATAGGGATGACCTCTTTAAAGGTCAGCGCCCCCCAAAAAAATAAAAATAAATGCACAAACGAATAATTGAAATGCAAAAGGGGCTACTATGTACTTACTTGGTCCAAGCGGAAGTTTGTTTCGTCCACTGAAGCTCTTGGAATCAACTCTTTTGACAAAGGGGTGTTTTTGGCTCCTTAGTCAATTTCTCAATTAACAATGGTGATAATGAGCTGCTAGCTTCTATTTATAGACTTTTTGGGGCCCTTTTGTCATTTTTTGGACCCGTTTGTCATTTTTTCTAGTCTGAAAATCATTTAATATGGTCCAGGAGTTTCTTATGGATTGTTATGATAAGTGTTACTTTGGGTATTTGGAAACTTTTTTGAGATTTGGGTCACTTAAAAGGTCCTTTGGTAAAAAGTAATTTTTTCAACTTATTGCATATAAGTTAGGATTCCACCCCCACTTTTTGTATCTAGTTGTATTTATTACTTCACCATAGGATCGACCCCACCGAGTTGCGACACGGAACCATCATTGTTTCTTTAGAAGTGTCGTAATTTAGTGGTAGAGCCTACCTGTACATGGATGCCCTAGGTGGATCATGGTTGCATTTTGGCATCCATGTTGTCACTAATGACTATAGGCTCGGGACTCCTTGCTAGTTTTCTCCTCATTACGAGTATGAGCCTCATTTGCATGATTCATTATCACTCTTGACCTCACCCTTGGGACTCCCAAAACATGACGGCTCTTCTTTTAGGCCCTTTTTAGACCCTCTAAACATGAAAATATTTCTAAGCGATCTTGTTGCCCTTCACGCTCGCTAAACTGAAATTTGAAGGAAGGTCTATACTGCGGTATTTTACCCCTTTTTCGGTCCAGATGGTCAACTATACGAACAAAGGTATACTCTAGAGGCCTCGGTTCTCTAGAAGAGTATTCTCAGGTATAATTTTAACCCTTTTTCGGGCCTGAGGGACTAAACTTACGAAAAAGGAACCCCCACGGAGTCCATAGTTAAGCTCTTTTCAGACTCCCTTAAATTGAAAAGATGGTCGAGTGACCTTATTCCTTCACACTCATTAAAATGGTCCAGAAGAACATTCCATACGAAGTCCATAGTTAAGCTCTTTTCAGACTCCTTAAAAATGAAAAGATTGTCGAGTGATCTTGTCTTTGTCACACTCGTTAAAATGATTCTGAATAGACATATTTTCAGTGCTAATTTACCCCTCTTTCGAACTGACTAGACTACCTTTGAAAAAGGTACCCCAGTGGAGTCTCCTTTTACGTTTTTTTTTTTTTTCAAACGCTCTAAAAATGAAAAACCGTCGAGCTTACCTTCTCTAGGATCGTTAAAATTACATCGAAGGATGTTATCAATATGTCTTGATAATTGCATTTGTATTCATGCATCTTTGGCCTAATGTCAGCTCCATGTTTCCCTCAACTGAACCATTTGAAGCATGCCTTATACGTAAGCCTTATAGCACTTTTGCCTCTACGTCTTGACACCTTGACCCATGGAGGATTGTTTCTGAGTGTCCTTTTCCTGCATATGTCCCCTTGCTCTAAGCATTATTGTGTTCCTTGTGTATGGAACTAATATTTTTGTGACACTTGATCCTCCTTTGTAACGTAACATTCTTTTATTCTTTTTCAAATTTTTCAAAATATTGAAAAAGACAAAAAAAAAATCAAAAAAAACCCAAAAAGAGGAAGAGAAAAGTATTTTCTTTTTGTTGGCAGCACTATGAGTCGTCCTTGGACAAAGCACATCCTTTCATTTGTTCATCAAGCTCTAGGATTTAATATGACCTTAGGAAGTTGTTCTTGCTACATAGATTTGTTTCCTCCTCTGTTTGGTTATTCTTCCAAACATATGGAGAGTTTGTGTTGCCTCCTGCATTGTGAACTTATGTCAATATCACGCTGCCTGAGTTTCATCATTTGTCGTGCTAATTGTCCAAGGGAATTTTTTACCAAGTTTGATTCATCCCTTTAGTAGTTTGTCTCTTGACCTCATGGCCGGCCATCCCATAAGCCCAATCCAGTATTTTTTTGAAATCATTGAAGCCTTCACCCTCATCATCAAGATCCTCTAGTCTATTCCTGACGAGCTGTCGAAGACCTCTGGGTAGTGAATTCATACACTCATATGACACTCCTACCGGAGTTATGAAGATTTTGAAGTTGTTTCTCGAGCTCTGAAGACCTCAACTCTAGCCATCAGGCAACAGTAGCTTCTTGAAGATGGATACTATACATGTATATCTTTTTTTATTTTGAGATGTAGATCCGTTGTGTATTGCTCACGGCTACACTTTATATAGTTATATAACATGGATCTGCAGTGTATTATATTTGAAGCCATGATTTTATTTTCATTCTAAGCATGGGTATGCCCGCCTCGGTGAGACAATTGTTATTTTTGCAGATGGAACCTCCCAAACTTTGGTCCCTGGGCTCACTCGCTTCGTACGTTGGTGACAATTGGTAATGTATTTCAGCCATCAAATTCTCTTCTGACCTCACACATTAGGGGACATCTGTTATAACCCTCATTTGCACCAAACCTACATACCTGGCATCAGTCCATCTCACTAGCCATTCTTGTCAAGCCAACAGTGAACAACTCTTCTAAAAAACCACCCTTTTGAAGGAACACGCACCCTACTCCACTAATGCACGCGTATGCACGTCGGCTGACCCATTACAGCCCACGTATACTGACAAAAGCACAAAAAAATAGAAAGTTGCAGATGGAATATAGATTTCTGGGTAATTTCCTAAACCATTTGACCACCCATAGTCGGTCATTCAACCAGATAACTACCCTCTTTCAACCTATAAAAGAAGAGGTAGGGCTCCTAATTGAAAAAGATAAAAACATAAGCAAAGAAACTCTACCCTTTTTTGTATTCCCCTTGCCCCAATATCTTGCAACCACCTTGTGTTTTTACTGAAGAGAAGGAGAATTTGTGGAAGCAGTTGGTGCATAGTTGAAGAGGATCCCAGGACTAGAATCGAGGAGCAGTGGCCGAACTCACCATCGTAAGTTACTTTTGCGAGGTTAATAAAAAGAAGTACTTTTCCCGTCCCGCCATATGAGGTGTTCAATATTTAGCTTTTTGATTATATTTTGTTAGAATCTCTAACCCATTAGTTCATATATAAGATGCATGTTTGGAGTTCTTTGTTTGTGTGTTTATGAAAGCGGTTTGGCTTTGGGAGGAAGCTTTTAGTCGAGGAGCAATTGAATGCCAAAAGGATTGACATCAAACGTGGATGTTAAGGTAGAGTGAATTGATCATTTTACCCTTGCATTTATGTATGAATGTGGGGTATATGTTGGGATGATGGTAAGAAGTAGGAGACTTTAAATGGTCAATTTCTGCATAAATTATAGAACCCTTAGTGTTTGTCTGTAGGGGGATTTCCCACTCACAACAGGAGTGCACACCAGAGTGATTGAAAACTCTGTGAAGCCACTGCAAGGAGTGCACTTGAATTTTGTGGTGAGTTCAGAGAAGAGCATGTCAGGTGGGCACGCCAGAACCATTTTGAATCTCAGAAGGAATAGTGCAAGGAGTGCACATCAGGGTTGTTGAACACACTGAAGAATATTTATCAACGTTATTGAATACTCTGAGGGCTCTACAAGGAGTGCATTGAGTAGGTGCAAGGAGTGCACGAGAAATCTGTCTCAATTTCTAGGAGAATGTTTCCAAGAGGGAACATCGGAAGATATAGCTTAGGAGGAGAGTCAAGTGCAAGTCTGCACAGAGAGCACAAGGAGTGCACAAGTGAACTTTTAGAGTTTAGGTTTCAGGGGTGAAGCTAGTGCAAGAAGGGCACATAGGACCATTACAAAGTCCATAAGCTCAGGAGGATGAGCGTAGATTGCTAGGAGGGCATAAGAATTCCTTTAAAGGAAAAAAGGGCCAAGACCCTTAGAAGATTGGGCAAGCATAAGCTCAGGAGGGATAGCACAAGTATGCACAAAGATCCTGCAAGGTGTGCAGAGTTTAAGGACCTTCAAGGTTCATATTATTGAGAAAGCATAAGGAGTGCACAGGAATATTTTTTGAAAATTATTTAAGTCTGAAGTCTTTGGAAATTCAAGGAGCGCAAGGAGAGTGCCAAAGGGTGGACTTATTTCAATTCCAAAGCTGAAGAGGAATAGCACAAGGTGTGCATAAGTGGACTTATTTCAAAGTCCAAAAATTAGGATAAACAACGTGAGTAAAGGCTAAGGAGTTATCCTTGCAAGAGAAGCATCGAAGGTTAAGCCTTCAAAAATTTGTTGAGAAATCCTTATTTCGAAGGAAAGTGCATCAGGATAGGAGGAGAAGCAATAGCATCCATTATATCTATTTTCGGGAGTGATCTGGACCGTCATATCAGAGTCCAGAACGAAGGAGGGGTGCACAAGATGAGAACATATCTTAGTCATTGTATATGAGCGCGTGGATCAACGACTATCTGATCCAAGTAAGTTTCACTAGGTTTGATTCCTCGAAGTCCGTTCAACTTCTCAATTTTAGATTTTTTCATTTTTATGTGTGGAGGAGATAAGTCTCTTGAAGTCATCGGGAGTCGAAGTGAATATGTATTGTCCATTTCCAAAGGACATGTGTCAGCAAATTAGGGATAGTCTGGAGGTCCGAATATCTAGAAGAACAAAAGCGCAGAGTATAGGGGACTTCTAAAGCTCCTAAGAGTTGTAGTCCATCTCCACCATCCATTTGAAAGTGATGTGTGTCATCAGATCTAGAGGTCCAGAGGCATAACACTATGAAGGAATAAGGCTAAGGCGAGGCAAGAAATCCTGAAGGGTTGGGAGCTGGAGTAGGTCTCCATCGTTGATATTGGAGGATAGATTTCACTGGATCCTGCGTTCCAGAGGATGGACACTCCGAGAGAAGTTCAGAAGTGTGGAGCGAGGACACCCAGAGGCCCAAACACCGAACAAAATCAAAGTCGTCGAATGTAGAGGACACGTGGAGCATGGATCTGAACTCCATCAATTTGAGGTTCAGGAAGAATAGTCTGTAGAGTTCTGAGAACTCCCGAAGGGTCGTGAGACAGAGAGAATATCGACCATTGGTCGAGACAAGCCACATGGAGGAAGAATCTTACCCCTGCTAGTTCATCATTCGGAAGTATTGTGGACCGTTGATCATAGGCAAGACAGGTGGGAGCCGATCCAAAAATCAAGAAGTTTGTCACTCCAAAGGAAATACAATGTAATATTGTTAAGGACTCATGAAGGCCCAGAGGTCAAAATTCAATCATGGTCGTTGGTCTCTGAAGACACATGGAAGAACATCTGTCATCCGAAGGTATAGCACTACAAGAGATAATTGGTCAAGGAGGTGTGTAGGTTCCGGAAGTCTTGAGAGCCTGAAGAAAATATGGACCATCGAATCCAATGGACACCTAGCGGATGATTAGGCCCTTTGTCAGTTCAGGGTTTGGAAGAATAGCAGGTTTGAGTAGCTAGGACTCTCGAAGCCTGGAGTCCCGAAGTCATCTGGGTCGACCATTGGAGAGGACATGCATCGGAAAATTAGAAGATATAGATGATAGATACTCCTGGAGAATAGAAGGAAGAGGATTTGATGAGTTTCATTGATCAAGAAGGGAACACATGGAGGAAGGATAAAGAGTTCGACCTTTTGGCATCGAGGAATACGCAAATTTTTGTTGTTTGATGACCCAAGGAAATATCTAAATCCCAGAGCACGAAGGAGGTGGAGAGTTGTCGATCCAGTGGGAGCATCAGAGCTGTCTGATTTTCCTTTTTCGGAGATCGGCACTTTGAGAGTGTTGTGTGTATTGGAAGTGGTTATAAATCACCGAAGGCGGTAAGAAAAGAAACTGAACCATCAATCTGTAGAGCGCGAAGACCGTCGATTTAACACTTGGTCGAATCTGTCGATTCGTTGATCTGGAAAATTTGTGGAAAAAGTCTATGGACAAATCACCGAAGGGAGAAATTTTTAATTAGCGCCCAGTCACAACCCTCAATCATGAGGAGAAGTTGGCTAGATAAAAGGGACTAGGGGCCTAAAACTTGTTTTTAAAAGCCAAGGGGCTTAGTGAGCACCTACGGGTTTGTCCTTGAACCTGCACATTATTGACGCCCAAAAGTGCAACGTAGGGTACCTACTTGAAAATAGTTGCAACGCCTTATTATTTATTTATATTTAATAATATACTAATAGGTGGGACCCCTTGTGTGACTTTAACAGAAATATGACACTTATGTTTTATGTGTTTATGACTGAGTTGCGATACAAGCTCTACAGTTATTGAATTTTAAATCGTTGTCCAAATAATTGATCACGGAATGTTATGTTTAATATGACTAAAGAGGAAATGATGTTTTCCTATATGTCTCTCACAAAGTATTATTATGTTGCATTGAGTTTGGCGAAGGATCTACACTCCAATTTTTTTTATATATAGTGTATGGTATGGTGATTACCTTGATTTCATGCTACAAGGGTTGCACGCATTGTTTAAATTGGAAGTTTAAAGGTTGGGACACAATATCCCTAGCAAGTCTTGATGTATGTTACATTGGGGTTTTGAAATAATTTGTGCATTTGTAAGTTTGAAACATAGGCAATGTTGTTCCTTAGATTATCCCTAAGGCTCAAAGAATAATGTTAGGCATCATGAATTTAAAGAATGTTTTGAAAGGTGTTTTTTCTTCTGTTAGTTATATCAGAATTAATCCTCAAATGAAATTAATGACAGAACATGATAGAGGCAGTATTTCATCATCTGAGTCGGTTTATAAAATCAAATGATGTGGGGGGGAACTTACAAAACTGTTAAACAAAATGAGGCATCAATCCAAGATGAATCTTACCTTGTTCACAGTAGAATAAAATAAAGAATCAACCCTTGAAAGGATATGAGATATAGTTATCCAAGTAGCTCACAAGTATTGTATTTACTTATAGCAAATACAGAGGAAAAACTGCTTGCTTATCAAACAACCGATAAAATATGACCACATTAGTAGTATTACTAAATTGCAACCACTCACTTATCAAGGAATGACATAAAGAAAGCTATAATTATGAGATACAAAAGAAACACATAAATCAAACTGCACAAAGGTTGGAATATTTTTTTGCACTTGTATTAATTCTCACAAAAGGATAATTTTCTTTATTACATCCGGCAAGAAGCAGCATGTGTTAAGTCTTCAAACTATGTATTTATACAAAAATGATCTCAACCCTAAATGGTTGGAATTCTCATAATCCAAAAACAGTAAATATTACAATATGTAAAATTTGAAGAGTTTCATTTGCATCTTCTCTGTCTCTTCACCTATTAGTAGAGACATTTCTTCTTCTTGTCCTCCAGCTCAGAAATAGCAGGCCTCTAATCATGACCTGTGTGAACGGTATGTGCACATTGTCTCATTTGTTTCCAAATGTGTCGTATTTCCCTTGTTCAACACACTGAACAAATATGCCTACGAACTGCACCACTAACTTGGAAGGTTCTGTGTGTCCTTCGCCTCGAAATTATATAGCTTATTTTCTATATGAGGCAACTTATCCTGCATTTTCCTTGCTTTTGAAGATATTTCCTATAGACGTAAACTAGGATTGACTATCCACTTATTAATTTGGATAAGGTCAATTTTCTTCAATTGTTGGATTTTTGTCCAGGCTTCTTCCATGCTAGTATTGGAATTAAGTTGATTTTTTGTTATATCAATTTTCCCCAGGGCCTCAGATATACTATCTCCTTTAACATCCAATGACTCTTTGTCGGGTGAAGAGAATTCTTCTTCACAAACTATCTTTACTTCCCTGGCTAATATTTTTCTTTCAGCCAGATTTCCCTCCCAGGTCTTCAGTATTATGTCGCATTGGGTTTGCTCTGAAAGAGACAATCGAGAGACCCTGGCTAACTCATCTTTTGTTGCTGGTAAAAATTCCTCCTAGAATGTAGCTCGAGCTGCATTGGCCTCTCTCTTTGTTATGTAAATGTTATTTAAAGAATGGTCTGCTACCCGATAATAGTTTTGAAAAGATTCTACTTTAGTAAAAAGGTTTTGATGGGATAATTACATCTTCTCGTGCACCTCCACTGCCTGGGCTTGGAAAATTGCCATATCCATTTTCGTGTTCTCAGTCAAGTTTATTTTAGCCTGCAGTTGTTTGACCAACTCTCCCTATTGAATGGAGAGTTCTCTACTTTCCAGTGAATATTTATGCATTTCGTCAAGACTGATTTTGAGTTGTTGAATTTCTTGTATGTCACAGGCTCTGATCTGCTCAAAACCCTTATTCATCTCATTTCTTACACTTTGTTCCACAGTCTTTATTTAGTTCTGCAACTATCTCACTAACTTATCCTTCTGTTTTAATTGTTCTCCTAGATTCCTAACTGAATATTGATTTGTCGTGGCAAATGCTCCCAATGAGCCTGCCATTTTCGTGGCAAATTCTGCCTCTTCTAAGGTTTGTCCATCATATAGCACATTTTGCCTCTTGATAGTTGTGCCCTCCTTTTGGTGTGTTTTTCTTTTTACTATAGCCCTCCTCTTCTTGTTGAAGAATAAGTCAGAGGTGGGCATCTCTTCAATCAAAATAGGAGTAAGGTATTCTATAAATACGACTTCATCATTTGGGTTCCCCTGACTGGACTGTAAAGGTGTGACCAATTTGATAGGGCTGACGATCTCAATGGATGGTTGTTGCCTTACTTTGTTAGTATCTGATTTTTCTAGTGTGGACAGTGATTTTTCTTGCCCCTTTTTTATCAAAGCTTCAACTTGATCTTTCATTTGATCATCTGGTGGATTTGTCAATGCAGTATCACCCTTYTGTGTCAAAACCTCATTCTTTTCCGAATTTCCTTGAGCATCCTGTTTACTAGAGCTCCATGTTTCTAAACTCTGGGTCGAACCTTCCTATGTGGTTGGAGATTTTGGGGCTTCTCCTTGTAATACTTTAGGTAGAATATTTCTTCGATGTCTTTGAAAATCATATAACTCAGCTAATTTGTCTGGAGCTAGAGTTTGAAATCAACTCAATAATTCCTGATAAGATCTTGCTCCTCAAAATATGTCATCCTGTGGGGAATATTCATGCTCATATCTCTTTAGATTGCAAAGAGCCACGTGATTTTCCATGATCTTTTGGGGATCATGTTTATTGAATTCAATATTAACAAGATTATTATCTTCTAGGGCCATAGCCTCTACCTTTGAGTGGTCGAAATCTAACAGTGATAACATACCAACCTGCAAAGGAAAGGTGGGACATACATTTTTATGTGTTTCCTTTAGTTCTTTCATGATTCCCTCTAACACAGTTTGATGTGCTACCTCTCGACACACCAATCGATCTGTTAGAAAATTTGGTAAGGCATGCGGAGGAACGGAACATAAAAAACCCTCATGTAAGAGAAATGTTCCTCAATGTACCAATCCACTATTTTTTCCAGGTTGGTCACTATCTTGTCTGAAATCTTGAGAGGTGGGAAACCGTATATAGCGATATGAATTGGCACCACCACATAGTTGCAGATTTCGTAGAAGAAATCTTTTGTTTTATCCTCCCATAGCTTGGAGTGATATAAATGTATTGGTTCAATGCTAGTCGGAGTCCATCTCTATCCCATCAAAGGAAATGGCGTCATAAAACAAACGGCATCCATAATGTATGCCAACATGTAAAATGGGGCAGGTTTCCCTTTGGCATTCAATGATTGATATTTTGTGATTTCCCTGACCAAATTGTCCGACAATATTTTGGCCCAATCGAAGGAATACCCCTCTACTACTGTATGCATGATTGGTACCCATGGTAATAAGAAATGAGAAGATTTTTCCTTCCCGAAAAGTCTACATAACATCATGGCTACATACATCATGTGAGGTTCTAATGATGCAACAGTTGTTTAAATTACTAAGACAAATCAGGGGGGGGTTAATCAGTTGTTATTGTGCTGAAACAATTTTATGCCTATTAAAATATTATTAATCTTCTCCACGTGATCATCAAGATTATGCAAGTCATAAACAACAAAGATAGTAAACATCAATCACACATATGATATACACAGAGACAAATATTCATGAGGAAACTCATAAAGGGAGAAAACCTCTTCTTCTTCGAATGATAGGCAATCTTTTATGTTTTGTACATCATCTATATTTGAGAACCAACTCAATGTGAGGGTACCACCTCTGTTTTACAAGCTACAACTTCCTGAGAGCACCAGCTCTCTGGTTTCTCTAGCACCCACTAGAAGGATGCACCAACTCCCTGAGTGTTCCAGCACCAAATGGATGGAAGCACCAACTTTCTGTCACACAGGCACCAACCTATATAACAAAGAACAATAGTTCTCCCTTGCACCACCCTACCACCCTTATTTTTTTGGATGCAACCAGATGGAAGCTACAACTCCATGTGTTCACGCACCCACTTGAAACTCTGAGGACAACAGTCCTCCCTAGAACCACCCTACCACCCTGAAATATAAATATTTTCTTGTTGAAATTTATTACAGTGATAAAGTATTTATCAATGGCTTACCAGTCTCATCATTGTTCTGCTACACTACTATGCTCTTCCTGCATCAGTGTCTTCCTGCTCGCATCATTTTGCACTTAAGTTCTCGTACAGTCTGATGTTTTCACCATTTCTTCTCTATCCAACTTATGTTCTTCATCTCTGCATTTTCTCCCTCAGTCCATGTTTTGATATTCATTGCTTATAGTTCGACTACTTTTTACAAAGAAACAACAACCTTCCTTTTTCATGGCATATTTCTTTTATTCGTGCTCTCATCATCCGTTACTCTCTGAATCTCCAACACCCATGTCAGAAATCTCAGAACACTCAAGAGCTATGATTCCAACACCCCAGAACAATGATTCAACCACTCAGGAACAATGATTCATTTAGTGTAACTGAATCATAACTAATCAAGAAATCACAAGATGAAATAGCAACCCTTCATTCAGATTATGTTTGATCAGTGTCGTTGGATTATAAACGTAGAGTCCTTTTTGACTTTTCAATGTGTAACCTCCAAAGTGGAGACTAGCAACACTATCATCTTCCCCTATCTTCCATTGATGTGACCTTAAGGGATGGTCTCACGTGACCACGTGATTGCGGGCGTGAGCTCTTTTCTCGTTAGCCCCCTGTCGCATGTGACCTCGGGCTACGTCCTTGCATACACAAACGATTGTGGGCATGTCCAAGAGTGGTTTGGGATCAACCTCTTTTCTCCCCAAAATCCACCTTTAGCTTCCACGCACCCTTTCTCCAAAAAAAAGGTTTCAATTGTGGCATGCCCTTAACTTTTTAAAGTTTTCACACCTTCAATCCCCACAATGCGACAGGACCATTGATCTCATGATATTGACAATGCTCCTGAACTGACAGATCATATATAACCTTCTTAAATCAATGGATGTGATCTATTTTGTGATCTAGGCTCTGAGAGTTTCAATTCTCAACCTTCACACTCTCCCAGAACGCTTTTAGTCGCTGTCCATAGATTCCTGCCACGTTTCACGGTTCTCGTTCACTTCGGGACTTCGGCCTTCGACAATTTCAAAACTTTCTCCTTCGCATTTTTACGGAGTAGTTTCTCCCAGAGTCAATGATCTATTGACACCTACCCTCATGCACGATTAACGATCATAAGTGACTTCAGCCCTTCATGACTTTAGGCTGATCGTTTCTTAATTCTCCTCCAGAGTGGTCACCTGCTAAATAAGTCATAGATGGTGGAGACCGCTTGTTGTCGGTTAACACTTACACTTACACTGTCCTTCCACTATACTATATCAACGGTTTAGAATGCACCTGAAGTGATCTTCAAATCGGACGAATCAAGTCCATTTCGAGACTTCGACGTTTGGGACTTCAGGACTTTAGGCATATGTTGGTGGTGAAACTCCCGAAGTAAAACTCCCAGACTGACGTAACTTGCTTACGTCACTTGATGATGTGGCATGATCCGAGTGTTTTTCACATGTCACTTAGATTCATGATTTGCACGTACCTGAAATGTCGATTTCATCTTGATACTTGTCATTATCTAACTATGCCACGTGTCTTTACTGGCGTGGGTGAGACATGTAGGCATTGTAGTGGAGTGTGACTTGTAGTGGGTAGTGGAGTGTGACGTCAGAGCACAGAGGTGGTATGTATGAGTTGTTTGGTGGTTTATTCGGAGAGGGGGTTAGGTGGTAAGTGGTGATGAGAAAGGGGGGTCTGAGTTGACAGGAAGGTGACACGTATGAGGGTCCCACAAGGGAAATGACACCAACTCGGACCCCCCCCCCACGGTTAAAGGAAGTAAGGTTGGGGGGGTCTGATATTCCCTGTCGACCGTAGATCTGAGTGCCCGATCATCAGCTGCTAAGATTAGCGCACCCTTTTTCAAAATTATCATGTCCTTCCACTTTAGAAAGATCTGACGGCTGAAATTTACTCTGGCTCTTCGGACTTCGGGGATTTAAAATCTCAAACTTTTCTCCCCAATGAACTCACGGTCAACTGACACATATCTCCCAACAATCAATGAACTAGATTCTCCTCCTGGTGATGAACAGTCTTAAATTACTTCGGGACTTCGAAACTTTGGTAAGTTATCTCTCCTGCATGTGCAAAGCGTTAATGCTCGTGCATGTTGATTTGATCAGATGGTTGTTTTTCCTCTGTATCGGTGATCCAATGACCATTGTCTCTCTTCCTCCTGATATTTCTCGCCTTCTTCTTCTTTGAATCCTTAAAGAGTCACTTCGACACTTAGTTGAATTGTGGATTTGTGAACTCCTTGCATATCTTCCAAAGTCCAAATCCTCGAACTCTCATCATTGTTTTCTTGTTTTCCATCATCGTTGTTGTTCTTGCCATCAATGTCAAGCACACTCTTCCTGTAAAACATGCCAAAAATCTCCCCCTTTGGCATTAATGGAAACCCTAAAAGGTTGCACTATTCTGCATAGACCTCCAACTGTAGCATCTAGACCACACCTTTTCTCCCCCTTTGACATCAATGTCAAAGAAAACATGTTCCCCCTGAGTTGTTGCAATACGTTTTCAGAGGTACCAGATATTAAACCAACACATACTCCCTTTAACAGGATGGACTCTCTTAGGTGAGAGAAGGGAAGACACCCATCTTCTGATGGAGATATTCAAATGGTGTCGTGGTTAGGGGTTTAGTAAAGATGTCTGCAATTTGTTCTGTGGAAGGAATATAATTCAGCTGAACAACTATGTTTGTAACCTGATCTTTGAGAAAATGATACTTTATTGGTATATTCTTTGTTTGTTAATGGAGAACAGGATTCTTCTAGAAACTAATGGCACTGGTGTTATCATAGTGAAGTGGAATGGGATCAGTATAAGTTACCTTCAAATCTGCAAGAGTTTGCATCATCCATAATATCTGAGTGCAACAAGTAGCAGCAGCAATGTACTATGCCTCTATAGTTGATAATGAAATAGATCCCTTCTTATTACAAATCCATGCTACTAATGAATCACCTAATAAGAATGTGCCTCCATTGGTGCTATGGATAGTTGGTTCCAGCCTACATAAGTTGCTTCCAGCCAGAAGAGAGCTAGCCTCTGCAAAAGCATACCTCGGTAGTTCCTACTCAATTGGTTGAGACTGAATTGATCACTTCAATAGGTATCTCCACCCGAGTTGAGTATGAGATGATGTTGGACAAAAAGACATATACCCTAAAGGGAAAGCCTTTTCACATCTTCTCTCATCCAAACAGTTTTCCCAATCAGCATCTGAAAATGTAGTTAATTAAAAATTCTGATTTCTAGGATGCCAAAGCCCATAAGTCATTGTACCCTTAAAATATTTGAATATCCTCTTGACAGCTGCTAAATGACTTTGTTTAGGAGCATACTGATAACGACCTACACTTCCAACAGCTTGCATTATATCAGGACGGGATGTTGTGATGTACAGAAGACTGCCTATCATTGATCGATATGTTCTTTGATCAACATCAGGTGTAATATCATATTTATTGATCTTGCAACCAACCACCATAGGTGTACCAACAGAAGAGGAATATTCCATTTGAAATCTCTTTAACATCTATTTCAAATAATTTTCTTGAGAGACAAATATCCCTACATAACTCTGATTGATTAGTAAACCAATAAAATATGACAGTTCTCCTATCATGGACATCTCAAACTCAGTCTGCATTGAATTATAAAACCACTGAACTTAAGGGTCATTAGTGAATCCAAAAATAATGCCATCTACATAAACCAAAATAACTGACAAATCATCACCTTTAGACTTAATGTATAGATTATTTTCAACAGTACCTTTCTTGAACCCTTTGTCCTGTAGAAATTTATCCAGTCTATAATAGCAGGCTCGTGGTGCCTCTTTCAGTCCATATAATGCCTTTTTCAACTTACAGACATAGTCAGGATTATCTATCAGTGAAAATCCTTCAGGTTGCTCCACATATACTTCTTCTTCTAGATCTCCATTAAGAAATGCTGACTTAACATCCATCTAATATACTTTAAAGTTCTTATGACATGCATAGGCAAGAAACATTCTGATGGATTCCAATCTTTCCATTGGTGCAAAGGTTTCATCAAAATCCTATCCTTCAACTTGTGCATACCCCTTATAGACCAATCTGACTTTATTCCTAACAATTTGTCCTTGTTCATTCATTTTTTTCTTAAACACCCATTTGGATCCAATTACATTCTTATCTGCAGGTCTAGGAACAATCTCCCAAGTATTGTTCTTTTCAATCTGATCCAGTTCCTCATTCATGGATTTTAACCAATTTACATTTTTACTGGCTTCATTTAAGTTCTTGGGTTCCACCATGGATATGAAGGCTATATGTGATTGCTCAGTGTCTTTGATTATCCTTCTTCCGGTTTGTACACATGTCTTTCTCACCAATTATCTGACTTGCAGGATGATTCTTTTGAGTAATTCTGGAGGGAGGATTTGATGTTGTCTATTGATTTGATTCTACTTGAATATTTGTATATTCATCTGACTCAGAGTCTTATTTTTTTTATTCTTGGACATGTTCATCTTCAACTTCAACTATATCCTCTATTGTTGATTCAACCATGCTTACATCTCATGCCGATATTTCTTCATCAACTTTTATGTCAATACAATAAACCAATTTACACAGCCTCTTATTATAAAATTTGTATCATTTACTGTTTGTAGCATACCCTAATAATATACCTTCATCATCCCTATCATCATATTTGCCAAGAGTTTGATCATTATTCTTGATATAACACTTACTCCCAAAGACTTTAAAATGCTTGATTCAAGCAGCTCTTCCAAACCATAGTTCATAAGAAGTCTTGTCACTTTATGGCCTGAGATGAGCTTTGTTAAGAATATGTACATTTGTATGAATTGCTTCTACCCAATATGTCTGAGAAATATTCTTTTCATTCATCATTGATCTTTCCATCTGCTGAACTGATCTATTTTTCCTCTCAACTACTCCATTTTATTATGGAGTCCTTGGAATAGTAAACTCTCTTTTGATCCCATGTTTATCAAAAAACTCTTTGAAGTCCCTTGAACTAAACTCTCCTCCTCTATCAGACCTTACAACCTTCGGTATTTTTCCTATTTGATTCTCAGTCAAAGCCTTAAACACTTTGAATTTTTCAAATGCTTCAGATTTTTCTTTCAGAAAGGCAACCCATGTATGTCTAGAATAATCATCAATAATCAACATGAAATAAAAAAAAAAATTCATGTACCTTCCTTCCTTGATGGTCCACATAAATCCATATGTACTAACTGAAGAGGTTTCTTTGTTGATGCAAAGTTCTTAGATTTAAACTATGTCCGAGTCAACTTTCCTATTTGACAAGGTTTACATACAGAATCATATGGCTTTGATATTTTTGGAAGATCTTTGACTGCCCCACTGTTTCTAAGTTTGATTAGATGATCAAAATTTAGGTGTCCAAGTCTCCTATGCCATAACCAGCTTTCATCATACTTCCTTAAGTGGCATTCTTCTTTTTCTTCTTTCAAAACATAGACATTGTTTTCTGTTCTTATGCCTTTAGCAATCAACTGTCCTTAATTCACAGATTGTATTTTACAATATTTAGAAGTGAAAAAAAATTTACATCCTCTGTCACAAACTTGACTGACACTAAGAAGATTATGTTTCAAACCATTTACAAACAACACATCTTTTGCTTTCCCTTTTCCATTACTTAGACTTACCTTTCCTTTACCTTTGATTTTTCCTTGTGCATCATTTCCAAAGGTTACATTTCTTGATTTGCTTTCACTTGGAGACAAAAACTTACTTTTGTCTCCAGTCATATGTTTGTAACATCCACTGTCAATATATAAGGGGTTCTTTTGTCTTTGAGTTGAAAGTAATCGACCACATTTTTCACTATCTTTCTTTTTCCATGTGTTGGCATTTCTAGCTAAGGGTTTTATCCTTGGATCTTCTTTGAAATTATTCAGATGGCAGTTTGCAGCTTTGTGGCTGAAGTTATGAGAGTTATAGCAATTGAGATCATTGTTCAATAGGTCAAAGTGATTGGTGCAACTTTGTCTACTCATTGGCTGTTTAGTTCTATGTTGCAAAGATTGTTTATTTCTTAATCTCCTCAGTTGTATGTCTCTAAACTTAATTTGACAATTTGCAATCTTATGAAAAAAATTAGAGCAGTAAAAATAGTAACCATGGAATAAATTTTGGTACCTGAAGGATGGCCTTCTTCTTGAAATTTGTTGCTCCATCTTCTGATATCTTTGTTTTTTATCAGGGATCATCTTGTCTTTATTATCTTTTGGTGGCAGAGTACTCACATGGTCTAATTGTCTGCTGACTTGGAACTTGATCATATTTACTGACTCTTTTCTTTCTGTCTGTTTGTTGGTTGAACCACTTACATAGCCTAAAACAGTCTTCAACAAAGGAGATCTTTGTTTGCTCAAAATGTCGTTTAGTTATGCTAAGGCTTTAATGCTTGGAATATTTTGGAGATGCAATGCTTTAAACTTCTCCATCTCTTTTCTGGTTTTTACTACCTCTTCTTCCAAGGCTTCACATCTTTCCTTCTTCTCTGATAACTGTTGTTTCAGAATGTCCTCTATTTTCTTTGCCTCTTCTAATTCCACTTTTAGCAAGGCAAAGTCTTCATCAGGTTTTTCACTGTCATTCTCGAACTCCAACAGCAATTGTTTTTGCTTTTTCTTCTTAAATCTGAGTCTAGCAATTTCTTTTAGGGCACTGATCAGTTCTCCTTCGAGGTCAACCACGTATTCTTCATCATTAACATCACTTCCTATGCTTTTATTATCATAATCCTCTTTGGCCATAAGCATAAATTCATTAACCTTATTTTCACAAGAAGAATCACTGTGTGTCTCTTGAAGAGTCATCATTGTTTACACATAAACTTTTATTTTTACCAAATCTCTTAGATTTGTACTTCTCTTCAACTTCAGAGTTCTAGTCCTTCTTCTTGTGTGGACACTTATATGAAAAGTGACCTATATTTCCATAGTTAAAACATTTGAAGGGAAACTTGCCTTGGTACTTTCCTAATCCTTTCTTTAGTCTTCTCACAAATTTTGATTCAATTTCATCAGGCTCAGAATCCTTATTCTTATCTGCTTTAAATGATGCTTCTCTAGAGGTAGGTTTATCTTTACTAATCCTCATTTCATAGGCAGTTAGAGTTCCTAGAAGTTGATTAATAAACAAAATATTAAGATCATTCATTTCTTCTATTGCATAAACTTTTGGATTAAATCTATTAAGCACAGATCTTAAAATCTTCTGAACTAAAAATGTGTATTCAATCTTATCACCAAGACCCTTCATGACATTCACAAGATCCTCAACTCTTAATAAATATTTACTAACTGTTTCGTCCTCATTCATCTTTATTTTTTTAAATTTCAATCTATATGTCTGAAGTTTGGCATCTTTTACTTTCTCATTTTCTTCATAACTGCTAATGAGTTTATCCCACATCTCTTTGGCAGAATCAAGATGCATTACCTTTACAAATTCAACTTCAGTGAGCCCACTCAAGATAGCATTCATTTCCTTTGCATTGAAGCTAAATTCTAACTTATCATCTTTGGAAGCTAGCACAACAGGTTTTGTATATCCAGTCTCTACAACATCCCAAACATCAGCACCTAAGGCCATAATGTATGTTCTCAATCTAACCTTCCATAAAGAAAAATTTGTTCAATCAAACAGAGGAGGCTTATTGGTTGATGTTCCTTCATGACTTGTCATGTTTAAGCTTATTGATCTACCTTTAGCTAAAAGGAACCCGCTCTGACACCGATTGTTGAAATTACTAAGACAACTGAGAGGGGGGGGG
>JASDQU010109617.1:93538-121594 GCA_032191745.1 Picea mariana | reverse complement strand
ATTATCGGTCACTGAGATTAGCGCACCCTTTTTCAAACTTATCTTGTTCTTCCAATTTAGAAAGATCTGACCGCTAAAATTTACTCTGGCTCTCCGACTCTCTAGAATTTGGGGATTTCAAATCTCAAAATTTTCTCCCTCCTGAACTCACATTCTACTGACACGTATCTCCCGAAAATCAACGAACCATATTCTCCTCTTGGTGATGAACGGTCTCAAATTACTTCGGGACTTCGAAACTTTGGTAAGTTCTCTCTCCTGCGTGTGCAAAGCGTTAAGGCTCGCGCACCTTTATTTGATCAGATGGTTGTTGGTCCTCTGTATCAATGATCCAATGGGCACTGTCACTCTTCCTCTTGAGATTTCTCGCCTTCTGCTCCTTTGACTCCTTAAAGAGTCACTTCGGCACTTAGCCGAATTGTGGATCTGTACACTCCTTGCATATCTTCCAAATTCTGAATCTTCAAACTCTCATCACTACTTTCCTATTTTCCATCATCATTGATGTTCTTTCCATCAATGACAAGCACACTCTTCCTATAAAACATGCCAACAACAGCATATATGCCATGGGTGTCTGCTCTAAATTTCTCAGGACGTAAGCACCAATCCTTGATCAAGTCAGGTAATTTCTTTCCATACTGCGCGCATTCTTTTTTGTCAAAGTCCATCAAGAAAGTGGCATTATAAATGTAATTGGGAACTGAGGATTATTTGTACATTACCTGGGAATGCTCTAGTTAGAAAGGCCCAACTGCAATTTTTTGTGAATTACAAATGCTCCTGGTCAAGAGGTCAACATTCTCCAACGCCCAACCAATCATATCATTTTAAGGCACAAGCCTAATCTGCATTTCTATTTTATGCAGCTTTGATTGAGCAACATATTTGTATCTTGTAGCCTGGGTTTCAGTCACCTCGTCACCCGAATCATCTGGGTAGTTGATCAATTTGTATTGTAGAATATCAAATACCTGCATCCAAGTTTTCACGGTATATATGGCCTTGGGTGAAGTGTTTGAGAGGACATCGATGTTCGGGCTCGAGCTTTCACTACCACTTTAGCTATTTTTCATGGAGCCATGATATCATGAGCTCATAACTCTGTTACCTATTAAAGGAAATGTGCAAACTTCTTATTTTTCTCAAACTTGTTTTTCTGCGATCTTGCTATTAGAATTCAAACTCCAACATTGTTAATTACCTTAATTGTATCGATTTTATAAATACCTTCACTGACGATGTATTCACTTTCCTTAATGAAAATATTTGGGCGGTGATCTGCGATCTTATTTGGAATCATTGCCATAGATCCGTTATTAATTCCATTAATGTTTGGTGGTTCACGATCGAGAGGTTGTATAGATGAAATTTGAATTCACTCAAACTACGATTCAATGAAAAATTAACACGAGATAATAGTGTTTAACACATTAACTAATCATGTTTAAACTTAATTCTTTTCGGGCTTTCGAACCTTGGGATATCTGATAATAGATCAAGATATGATTTTCGAAACTCGAAATCACGCAAAGATTAATTATTTGCTAATTGTCTTTTATCTTTAATTAACCATTCTTAACATTTAAGGCATTTCGGGAGTTCGGGCTTCGTGAATTTAGAATATGATATATGGTGAATGACCGAACTCCGAAAGCGTGAAATTACTATTTGATTTTTTAATTSGGTTTTACTTTCTTTTTAGGTATTTATCACTTCATGTGTCAGCAAATTAACTTTATGGACGCTTCGACATGCCACTACTCATAATGATGTGTCAAATATTAGGAAGGTATACGTGTACGATGACTAAGATATACTTTTCAGATATCAGRACTTTGGAGTTGCTACATGGTGAAACTCACAAAGCATGAAATCCGAAGCCCGAAACTTTGAAACAGTCTCTAGAGGCTTGACCTTCTTAACATTCAGGCGGCTCCAAAATGTTCAAGAAAAAGGGATCATTCGATCGATGGGAGAATTGAATCGATGGTGGACCTCGCGTGCACCTTAAGGCTAAAAACAAAAATGATTTATCACTTGGAGATCAACTTATGAGATGAAGTAAAAAGAATAGTGTAAAGATTTCAGGCTTATAATTTTAAATGTGTTCCAACATAGGCTCCCTTTGGGGATCGTGTCTCCCTGCAAGGTGTGGAAGAACTGTAGACCAAGTGCCTTTATTGGGTTAATGGAGTCATCATTTGGTTTCTGGGAAACACCATACATAATGATATTAGGCTTCAGCCATATCTTAGGAAACTTTCAAAAACTTGATCATTCATCAATCTCGAGTTTACGCTATTAATAGCTTTCTTTTTCCTGAAACTGATTTCGGGCATGTTTAAGATAATCAAAAAAAAATTAACCGAGCTATCAGACTCTGGTCGATTTTGTTCGCATCAAGCTAGAGTAAATTTAACAATTTGGTTTGGGGGGGGTCCCCTGTTGGTTTAGAATGTAAATCTTGTCGAAAAGAGAACTAGCTACCATAGTACATTATATACATGTATAAAAGCCTTGCAGATATCATAGACATTGCTTCACTTCCAGCGAGCATGTTAAGTACCTCGGTAAAGTCATCTACATTTCCCATTGAATTTTCTTTCACCACTTCAATTTGCACTTTGTTGAGATGAGGGAAATCATTTAAATGAATTTCCTTTCATCATATCTTTTGGACCATCTGTCTTATATTTTAATATTTCTGAAGTGGGGGAAATCAATTTGTAAAGGGATGATATCTATTTATAATTTAGCAGCAAAGGTATATCAACTTACTTTGATTTACTCTAGGCTAATCCTCTCCTGACCTTCAAAACACCTTTGCCTATAGGGAAGTTATCACGGGGAGCTTTTAATTTCTAGGGACTTTCCTTGAGCAAAAATAATCAGTTTAAATCTGATAGAAGGGATAAAGTAGTCAAGATTAGCCTAGACATACTTTCTCTCAGTTAAAATCAGAGGAATCATAAAAATTTTGCCTACTCTTTTTTTGAAGGTACAGCTTTTTAGGCTTCCTGAGTCAAGGCGAAATCTGTTTTTCTGTGAAGATTTATGGTTAGAGAGTGCAAATCAAGATAGAATAAAAGCTTTCAGATATGATAGATGGGAACAGAACGAAGAGTCAGTGGTTTGAAAGGGATCTTATTTCCACTCAAACCTACTTCATGATTAGCGAGCTTCTTTTATTCTTATTTTATTTCCTTTTTTACCTTCATATTATTTTCATTTGATTCAGAGACTTAGAGTTTTGGACATTTCTAATCTTTGATCATGTGCCCATTTTTTACATGAGTACAACCTGGTTTAGATTTTATAATACTTTTTTAGCATCTTTGTTTGAACAACAATGAGCATAGAATTTCATACCTTGTATTTCATTTGTATTCTCAAGCAAAACCATTATTAATTTATCACCTGCTTCATGAGAAAAACTAATTGTTCTGAAACGAGATTGTCGGTTTATGATATATTTTTATCTCTCGACTATTGGTAAGTATTTTATTTGAAAATAAACATGAGAAATGGTAGAACCTCTGTAGAAAAAGAAATGGTATTTGTTACTTGTTTTTATATTTCTATTTTTTATGAAATCAACAAAAATGGTCTTATCTACAGTAAAAGTAAAAACTTACCAAAGAAATGAAAAGTTGTAAATCAAAATAAGAAAATCAAACCGGTATGTACAATGGTGATTTGGAATATGATTATTACATGAAGTGTTTCAAGTAACGTTYGTTGATAGGGGCGTTAAGGATTTTACCATCAAGATTTTCTAATAAAAATGAATTATGTCCSTCTGAAGCCGCGATCCTGAAAGGTCCAAACCATATGTGATCGAACTTGTCGTGCTTCCCTGCGTCTTCTTTTCTAGCATCCCACTTCAAAACTAGGTCATCARGGAGAAATTCTCTATCTTTAGCTTTTTTATCAAACAAATCTTTCATGTTATCTTGATATTTATGAAGTCTCTCATCCACCTCAGCCCTATTTTGTTGGACTTCAATCAACTGGTTTATTCTTCTGGTAAAATCATTGGGCTCTTCCTTCACATCTTTCCAAAGTTTCATCATGGGCGGAGCGATATTTATGGGGAGGACTACGTCAGTACCATACACCATTTGGAAAGGAGACATCCTGATTGATTTCTTAGTGCCGATTCGATTTGCCCACAAAGAATATTTCAAATGAGCATGCCAGGCTTTCTTATTTTCAGTCAACCTTTTTTATTATGGTGATTAATCTCTGATTGGATGATTCAGCTAATCTGTTTTCCTGAGGGTAGTAAGTTGTGGAATGTCCTAGTACAATGTTGTACTTTTGACAAAAACTGACCATCTCCATGGATTTGAAGGCTTGGGAATTATCCGTAACTATCTTTCGAGGATAGCCTGTAGCATCACAACTGAGTCTGTAGCATTTCGTGTCAGAACGGCCTCTACCCATTTAGTGAAATAGTCTGTAGCAGTTAAAATCCATTTATGTTTTGCACTTGATTGTGGATGGATATCTTTGATAAAATCTACACCCCATTGTTGAAATGGAGCTTTTGTTTTGACTGGAATCAAGGGTAGAGAGGGAAGCTTTTGTTTTCCTGAGAATAGTTGACAAGAATTACCAGCTCTAACTTTAGCATTCACGTCAGTAAGTAATTTCGGCCAATAGTATCCCACTCTTAGGATTTTATAGGACGTTTCCCTCCAGGTGTGGTGTCCTCCACACACTCCTTCATGAAACTCATTTATGACATCATCTATTTCGGATTCTATTAGACATATTAGTAAAAATCCTAGGGTGTCCTTCCAATATAGTTGATTGTCAATGATGCAGTATTTTACCACGTACAGCTTCATCGTTCTCGCCTTGGAAGGAGTCATATCACTTGGGCATTGAAGATTTAGGAGGTATGAAACTATGTCACCATACCAAGCCAAGGAAGAAATTTTTTCTTGGATCTGTCTTATAGGTGGTTGGTCATCAAGTTCTTCTATATATGGAAAGTATTCATGGGATTCTAGGTGGTTTATCTTGAGTACCCTGAAGTTTGATTCGGCCAATAGTTTTTCTAGGCCTTAAACTTTGACGAGCTTAGTCAGTTTTACCTCAAGATCGAATTCCTGGATCTTGGCTAGCCATTGGCCCCTCCTTCCGTTGTTTTCCGGTTGAACCAATATATCTTTAACAGATCTGGTTGGAACGTAGGCAATTATTATAGAATGTAGCACGTAGGTCCTGAAATCTTTGAGGGATTTCACCATCGCGTATGCATGTTTTTCCAATATATCATATCTCAACTCGGTGTCTCTGAGGATTTTACTAAAAAATGCTATCGATTGCTCGAAACCTTCGTCGTTCTTCTGTAAGATCATGGCTGCGATAGTATGTTCAGATGTAAATGAAAATATCAMGAACTCCTTCATGTAGTTTGGATTGGCCAGCACTGGTGCTTATCCTATCATTTTCTTGATGCATTTGAAGGATGCTTTAGCTTAAGTCGTCCATTTGACCCGTTATCTTTATTCAGCATATTTGTAATTAGTTTAACAATTTCAGCGAAATTTGGAATAAATCTTCTTAAAAAAAAAAAATCCTAGAAAAGACTGGATTTCCTTTATGTTCCTAGGAATATTGATCGTGTCTATAGCTTCAACTCTTTTTGGATAAATTTTGATTCCTTCTCTAGATACTATGTGACCTAAAAGTTTACATTCTTGCATCGCAAAATGGAATTTCTTAGGGTTGAGTGAAAAATCAAATTTTCTACATTTCTCAAATGTTTGTTTGAGGTCTACCAAGTGCTCTGCATCTAAGTTAGAAAAAACAGTTAAATCATCAAGATAAATAATGAAAAACTTATCTCTCTCACCGACAAAGGCTATGTCCATTTCTCATTGGAAAGTGGCCCATGTGATCATCAGACCAAAGGGCATTTTATCGTACATGAAAGTACCCCATGGAGTGGTAAACACAATTTTTTCTGTGTCATCTTCGTGGAATGCAATTTGATTATAACCTGAAAAATCATCAATCATAGACATTATGTTATCCCTGACCACTTTTTCCAGAACGTGATCCATTTTAGGGAGGGGGTAATTGCCTTTAAGGGATGATCTATTTAGGTTCCTAAAATCCACGTAGAGTCTGATTTCACCATTCTTCTTCCTGACTGGAACTAAGTTGAATACCCACTCAGAATAGATGAGTGGAACAATAATCTTTGCATCAAGGAGATTTTTTACCTCTCTTTCTATTACAGGCAAGAGTATAGGGTTTATCTGTCTGAGTTTCTTCCTGTAAGGTTTGATGCCCTGCTTTAAAGGGATTTTATGATCGATGACAGTGGTATAATAAGTTTTTAGTTCGTCGTAAGACCAAGCAAAGACATCTTTGTATTGTTTGAGTAGCTTGGAATACTTACTTTTCATTTCGGATGGAAGGTATTTAGATATTTTGACCAGTTTAGGATTTTCCTTAGTGCCCATATCACAATGTTCAACCTCTTCGGGTTGAGGTTGCAAGGTATACTTTAGGGTTATATCATCTTGATCAAATAATATTTCTAAGGGGGTCAGACCTTTATGGATCTGATTGTTTTTCAGCACCAACATGCGATGGTTAGCGATCTTACCTTGGAACCTCTGAGGATCTTCATCTTCCTGCATGATCCAAGTAGCGTCATTATGATTTTCCTCGTCGATGTGTGTTTCAAAAAATTCATCCACCATTTATAGAAATTGCTTGATCTACTCATCGTCTTCGAAGACCTGCTAGTGTTGAACATTATTTGGTATTGAAGGCATGTGCCTCATTTCTATGTGATACTTTAGCTTCGAGATGGTAGGTGGCATAAAAGTAGCAGTCGTTATCGCTAGAGAGTCAGCTTGTTGATTTTCTACCTTGGGAATATGATGAATATTAAACGATGAGAAAAAGTTTTCTATCAAATCCCAGGTGCAATTCTTGTACGACCTTAGCCTTGGATGTTTGGCTTGATACTTCTGCCTTATCTACTTTACAATTAATTCTGCATCACCGTAAACTATTAGATTTTCAATTTTCAATTTCCTGGCAGCCTCTAATCCTAAGACGAGAGCTTCATACTCTCATACATTATTTTTATAGTCAATGTCCCATTGTAATCTGTATGAGAAAGGAATATGAATTCATCTTTGGGTGCCATAAACAACACCCTAGATCCTGCTCCTTCCCAAGACGAAGCACCATCAAAAAACATTTTCCAAACTCCTATACTATTTACATTTTCATTTTTTTTTCTATTTTTTTGTTTTCTTCTTCTGTACATTCATCAAAACCATCATCAATTGATAATATACAGTTACCTAGATTCTTATCACTGACATATACTGGGTAATTATTTGGGTTTTATGGGTCACTTATAGTATATTCCAATCGTGTCTCTCTGTATAGATGGGTGAATTGTCCACCGAAAATCAGGATCGTAGCATACGTCATGTCTAGTTGAAGTGATCCTCCGAGCTTGGCACCCAAAGACCTGGATAAGAACATGCCATACTTAGCATGGATATCAGCAACGACTACATCCATAAGAATACTCTTTACAGAAATATGTGCCAGATTAACTACAAAATCTTTAATCATACCAAGGCATTTAACTTTTCTTGAATCAAAAGAATACAAATCTTGGTATGGTCTAGTAACCTAGAGACCCAGTTTTTCCATAATAACTTTGGGCATCAAGTTGTGGGATGCTCCAGAATCCAACATACATTTATGGAGTAGGTGATCATGCACAGTCAACATAATTTAAAAAGGAGCGACAAAATCTTTATCATTCTCAATATGTGGACCAAAAATTATAGTAGGTTTATCATCTTCTAAATTAATAACATCCACATGACTTTTAGCATCCGAGAAAATTATCATCTTGGCAATTTGCTTTCTATCTATCAGATTTTTTGCTAGTTCAACCAGAGGTACAAGAATTTTGATTTTATTAATTTTGTTTTCCAGATTGAAAATTCCAATTGTCTTTTCGACTTCTCTGGTTGGGATTTATGTTTCTCTCTTTTCTGGTTTGTTATTCTGTGTCGCTTTTCTTTCGGCTTTCCTTGTTTTGGCAGCTTGTGTTTCAACTGTTTTTTCTTTGGCAGCCTGCGTTTCAGTTGTTTTTGTTTTGGAAACTTGCGTTTCAGTTGTTTTTGTTTTGGAAGCTTGTGTTTCAATGGATGGTTGAGCTGACTCATTCATTTTGTTTCTTGACAATATCTTCTTCGATGGAGAGGTTGTATAATTTTTATCTCTAGGCCTTAAATTATATTTCTGTTGAAGATCGGCCATTATAGAGTCGACGATTCCTTGATAATCATACTCTCCCAGATTATTTATGCTTTCCTCATTTCCAAATTGGGGTTCTTGGTCTAAATATATTTCGTAATCATGTCTGGTTAGGTGAGGTTCTCGGTCGTCATCACTGAGATTGTTTATATCTTCATCTAACCCCTCATAGTCTTGCATATCATCACTTTGCATGAAGTTTTGTGTTTTAAAAGGGGTTTTGATCTTTTGGTCTTCATTTTTCACTTGTATCTATTGGATCTTGGGTTTGGGATTCCTTTTGAAATCTCTTCTAGCAAAAGGATCAGGCTTATATTGGTCTAGTTCCATTCTAGAGATTTTGTTTGATAACTCTTTGATTATCTTAGCCATGTCATCCATTTTCTCCTTCGAGGACCTCCCAAATTTGGAGGGTCCTGCTTGTTCTCTGAAGTGTTTGGTTTCCTTGGTTCCTGTCTCAAATTTGGATTTTAGTTTACCCGATGCCATCATGTTTGACTCTATTTCTATGGCATTGTCCTGCATCCCTGTGAGGGTAGAAGATCTCATTTCCTTTAAAACTAGGGCAAAGTCCAGCTCAAAGGCCCCTATGAAAGTCACTTTAGTTGCGGGTTGAGAGGGTTTAAATTCAGCTGGGATCTTATGATATAGTTTGTTAAACCTCTGGGTGAAATCTAGGACTGTCTCTGAATTATTTTTTCTCGGAGTCCCAAATTATGTCAGATAGTACAAGTGATCTTTCTTTTCTCCCCACTGTCTTAAGAAAGCATTTTCTAACTCATTGTAAGACCTTAGTGATCCTACCGAAAGTCCTCTAAACTAGATCCTTACTTGACCCTCAAAATTTTTCACTAGGAGCCTTGAGTATACGTCTTCATTTTCGATACCAAGGATATCAGTGAATTGATCAAAAAACATTATGTGCTCTGTGGCAGTTAAATCTCCTTCTCCCATGAATTTTGGTAAGTTCTTCATATAATTTTCAGTTAAATCATGAAGAATGGGAGGGAGGACCAAAGGATTGTATATGGCTGCTACCTTGGCAAAACTCCTAGGGGGTGGAGGTGGTCCTTGAACACCTCCTCCTCCACCTCCTCCTACACCACCTCTAGCACAACCTCCTCCGGCAGTAGCCATTGAGATTCTAGGGGATAAAATTCAAGAATTATAGAGTGGATTTTCAAAAACTTGTAGTGACCCTTCGGCTAACTCGAGATGAGGAGAAGGAGGTTCTGGAAACTGACCATTAGGATATAGAAAATATGAAAATGGGGGAAAATGGAAATGAGGACTGGGTTCTTTGGACTTACAGGATATATAAACAGGAGAACCAATAGGAGTTGAATCAGGGTATGATATATACTCCTCAGAGTTTCGGGGAACTAGAACCTTTACATCGGGGACCAGTAGAATATCAATAAAAGCGGGTATCAAAAGGGATATTTTACCTTCACTAGTAAAGGGGGAAGTCGAATCAGTCTTGGCTTTTATCTCAGGTAAAACCAACTCGAGGTTTATGGTTTCAACTTCAAGTTTACCAGTTGATGTATCTTCGAAGTGGCTTTATGTGTAACCTTCTTGCGAGATTGGATTTTCAAGTGGAACCTTAGCATTAGTTTGCACAGTTTTGGGTTCGTAAACCTTACTTATGGATGCAGCAGTCTACTTGAGGTATCCCCTTGCTTTTAATATCTTTTCAGGATTGGATACAGGCGTATTCTATTGGTCATCTGGGTTCTTCCTGGTAATCTTTCTACCGAATGCCAGTTTATCTATAGTGGAGTCGCCAAGTAAAAGATAAAAATTAGCCTTATTATTGTATTCAATCTTTATTCACTATCAAAGAGAGAAACTTACCATGTCATTTTCCCAAAGAAAAATAACTTTTTTTCTTCGTCCCCAGCAACGGCTCCAAAAAGATGGTGTTCCTAAGATTATCCCTAAGTCTCAAAGAATAATGTTAGGCATCATGAATATAAAAGAATGTTTTGAAAGGTGATTTTTCTTCCGCTAGTTATACAAGAATTAATCCACAAATGAAATTAATGACAGAACAGGACAAAGGTTGTATTTCATCGACTGAGTTGATTTATAATATCAGATGATGTTGGGGGGAACTTACAAAACTGTTAAACAAAATGAGGCATCAATGCAAGATGAATCTTACCTTGTTCACAGTATAAGAAAATAAAGAATGCACCCTTGAAAGAATATGAGATACAGTTATCCAAGTAGCTCACAGGTCTTGTATTTACTTATATCAAATACAGAGGAAAAATTTCTTTCTTATCAAACAACCAATAAAATGTGACCACAGTAGTAGTAATACTAAATTGCAACCACTCACTTATCAAGGAATGACATAAATAAATCTAGAATTATGAGATACAGGAGAAACACATAACTCAAATTGTACAAAGGTTGGAATCTTTGTCTGCACTTGTATTAATTCTCACAAAAGGAGAGTTTTCTTTATTACATCCGGAAAGAAGCAACCTGTGTTAAGTCTTCAAACTATGTATTTATAAAAAAATGATCTCAACCATAAGTGCTTGGAATTTTCATAATTCAAAAACAATAAATATTACAATATGTAAAATTTGAAGTGTTTCATTTGCATCTTCTCTTTCTCTTCGCCTACTAGCAGAGACGTTTCTTCTTCTTGTCCTCTAGCTCAGAAATAGCTGGCCTCTAATCATGACATGTGTGAACGATATGCACATGTTGTCTCATTTGTTTTCAGATGTGTTTGCTTTCCCTTGTTCGACACACTGAAAACATCTACCTACGAACTGCACCACTAACCTCGAAGGTTTTGTTGTGTCCTTCGCCTCGAAAGTATATAGCTTCTTTTCTATATGAGGAAAAGTATCCTGCATTTTCCTTGCTTCTAAAGATATATCCTGTAGATGTAAACTAGGATTGACTATCCACTTATTAATCTGGATAAGGTCGATTTGCTTCAATTGTTGGATTTTCGTCTGGGATTCTTCCATGCTAGTCTTCGAATTAAGTTGATTTTTTTCTATATCAATTTGCCCCAGGGCCTCAGATACACTGTCTCCTTCAACATCCAATGACTCTTTGTCGAGTGAAGACAATGCTTCTTCACAAACTATATTTACTTCCCTGGCTAATCTTTTGCTTTCAGACAGATTTCCCTCCCAGGTCTTCAGTATTATGTTGCCTTAGGTTTTCTCTGAAAGAGACAATCGAGAGACCCTGGCTACTTCATATTTTGTTGCTGATAAAAAAGACTCCCGGAATGTAGCTTGAGATGCATTGGCATCTCTCTCCTTTATGTAAATGTTATTTAAAGAATGGTCTGCTACCCGATAATAGTTTTGAACAGATTATGCTTTACTAAAAAGGTTTTGCTGGGCTAATTCTAGCTTATCATGCACCTCCACTGCCTGGGCTTGGAAAATCGGCATATCCAGTATCCTGTTCTCAATCAAGTTTATTTTAGCATGCAGTTGTTTGACCAACTCTCCCTGTTGAATGGCCAGTTCTCTACTTGCCTGTGAATTTTTATGCATTTCGTCAAGACTTCTTTTGAGTTGTTGAATTTCTTGTCTGTCATAGGCTCTGATCTACTCAAAACCCTTATTCATCTCATTTCTCACACTATGTTCCATAGTCTCTATTTGTTTCTGCAACTGTCTCACTAACAGATCCTTCTATTTCAATTGTTCTGTTATATTCCTAACTGAATACTGATTTTCCATGGCAAAAGATCCCAATGAGCCCACCATTTTCGTGGCAAATTTTTCCTCCTATAAGGCATGTCCATCATAGAGCACTCTATGCCTCTTGACAATTGCGTCCTCCTTTTGGTGAATTTCTCTTTTTACTATAGCCCTCCTCTTTTTGTTGAAGAAGAAGTCGGAAGGGGAAATTTTATTAACCAAAATAGGAGTAAGGTCTTCTATAAATACGACTTCAGCATTTGGGCTCCCCTGGCTGGACTGTAAAGGTGTGACTGATTTGATAGGGTTGTCGATCTCGATGGTTGGTTGTTTCCTTGCTGTGTTAGTAGTTTATTTTTCTGGTGTGGACGGTGATTTTTCTTGCCCCTTTTTTTATCAAAGTTTCAGCTTGAGATTTCATTTGATCATATGGTGGATTTGTCAATGCAGTATCACCCTTCTGTGTCAAAACCTCAGTATTTTCCGAATTTCCTTGAGCATCCTGTTTACTGGAGCTCCCTGTTTCTAAACTCTGGGTCGCAACTTCCTGTGTAGCTGGAGATGTCGGGGCTTCTCTCTGTAAGACTTTAGGTAGACTATTTCTTCGGTGTCTTTGAAAATTATAGAACTCAACTAATTTATCTAGAGCCAGAGTTTGAACTCGGCTCAATACTTCCTGATAAGATATTGCTCCTCGAAATATGTCATCCTATGGGGAATATTCATTCTCATATCTCTTTAGATTGTAAAGAGCCATGTGATTTCCCATGATATTCTGGGGATCATGTTTCTTGAATTCAATATTAACAATCTTAATGTCTTCTAGGGCCACAGCCTCTACCTTTGAGTGGCCGAAATCTAATAGTGATAACATACCAACCTACAAAGGAAAGGCGGGTCATACCTTTTTCTKTGTTTCCTTTAGTTCTTTACTGATTCCCCCTAGAACAGTTTGATGTGCTACCTCTCGGCACACCAATCAATCTGGTAGAAAATTTGGTAAGGCATGCGGAGGAACGGAACATCCAAAAACCCTGATGTAAGAGAAATGTTCCTCAATGTACCAATCCGCTATTTTTCCCAGGTTGGTCACTATATTTTCTAAAATCCTGGGAGGTGGGCAACTATAAATAGCAATATGCATCGACACCACCACATAGTTGCAGATTTCATAGAAGAAATATTTTTCTTTATCCTCCCACATCTTGGAGTGATAGAAATGTATTGGTTCAGCGTTGGTCGGAGTCCAACTCCATCCCATCAAAGAAAATGGTGTCATAAAACAAACGGCATCCATAATGCATACTGACATGTAAAATGGGGCAGATTATCCTTTATCTTTCAATGAATGATATTCTGTGATTTCCTTGACCAAATTGTCTGACAATATTTTGGCACAATTGAAGGAATACCCCTCTACTACTATATGCATGATTGGTACCCATGGTAATAAGAAATGAGCAGAGTTTTCCTTCCCGAAAATTATATATAACATCATGGCTACATAAATCATGTGAGGTTCTAATGATGCAACAACATATATGCCATGGGTGTCTGCTCTAAATTTCTCAGAACATGAGCACCAATCCTTGATCCAGTCAGGTAAGTTCTTTCCATACTGCGCACATTCTTTTTTGTCGATGTCCATTAGGAAAGTGGCATTATAAAATGTAATTGTGAACTAAGGATAATTTGTACATTACCTGGAAATGCTCTGGTCAGAAAGACCCAACTGCAACTTTTTGTGAATTGCAGATGCTCCTGATCGAGAGGCCAATGTTCTTCAGCGCCCAACCAATCATATCATTATAAGGCACAATCCTAGGCCGCATTGCTATTTTATGCAACTATGATTTAGAAACATATTTGTATCTCATAGCCTGGGTTTCAGTCACCTCATCGCCCAAATCATCTGGGAAGCTGATCATTTCGTATTGTAGAATATCAAATACCTGTGTCCAAGCTTTCACGGTATCTATGGTTCTAGGTGAAGTGTCTGAGAGTACATCGGCGTTCGGGCTCGAGCTTTCACTAGCCACTTTAGTTTTTTTTCATGGAGCCATGATATCATGAGCTCAGAACTCTATTACCTGTTACAGGAAATGCGCAAACTTCTNCTGGGTTTCAGTCACCTCATCGCCAAAATCATCTGGGAAGCTGATCATTTCGTATTGTAGAATATCAAATACCTGTGTCCAAGCTTTCACGGTATCTATGGTTCTAGGTGAAGTGTCTGAGAGTACATCGGTGTTCGGGCTCGAGCTTTCACTAGCCACTTTAGTTTTTTTTCATGGAGCCATGATATCATGAGCTCAGAACTCTATTACCTGTTACAGGAAATGCGCAAACTTCTTATTTTGCTCAAACTTGATTTTCTGTGATCTTTCTATTAGAATTCAAACTCCAACATCGTTAATTACCTTAATTGTATCGATTTTATAAATACCTTCACTGACAATGTATTCACTTTCCTTAATGAAAATATTTAGGTAGTGATCCACGATCTTATTTGGAATCATTTCCATAGATCCGTTATTAATGCCATTAATGTTTGGTGATTCGTGATCAGGAGGTTGTATAGATGAAATTTTAATTCACCCGAACTATGATTCAATGAAAAATTAACACGAGATAATAGTGTTTAACCTGTTAACTAATCATGTTTAAACTTAATTCTTTTCAGAATTTCGGACCTCAGGATATCTGATAATAGCTCGAGATATAATTTCAGAAACTCGAAATCGTGCAGGGATTAATTATTTTCTAATTGTTTTTTATCTTTAATTAACCCTTCTTAATGTTTAAGGCATTTCGGGAGTTCGGGCTTCGTGAATTTGGAATATGATAGATGGTGAATGCTCGAACTCTGAAAGCGCAAAATTACTATTTGATTTTTTAATTGGGTTTTAGTTTCTTTTTAGGTATTTATTGTTTCATGTGTTAGCAAATTAACTTTATGGATGCTTCGACAGGCCACTACTCGTAATGATGTGTCAAAGCTTAGGAAGGTATACGTGTACGATGACTAAGACCCTTTGAACACTTTTCAGATATCGAGACTTTGGATTTGCTACATGGTCAAATGCCCAAAGTGCGAAACTCCGAAGCCCGAAACTTCGAAATAGTCTCTAGATGCTTGACCTTCTTAACATTCAGGTGGCTCCATAACGTTCAGGAAAAATGGATCATTCGATCGATGGGAGAATTGGATCAACGGTGGACCTCACGTGCACCTTAAGGTTAAAAACAAAAATGATTTATCACTTGGAGATCGACTTATGAGATGAAGTAAAAATAATAGTGTAAAGATTTCAGGCTTAGAAATTTAAATGTGTTCCAACAGGAAAAATATGATGTATTCAGATTGCATTAAATTGATTTGGAGGTGGTGGTCTATGTGTTGTATGGTTAGTTTCTTGTACTGGCCTTGGATGAATGTGTAAGTGTAGATACGAGGTGCACTAAATGCATGTCACTCTAACCTACCTCAAGCATGCCACCCTAGCCATTTCGCATTTGTTCCTTGTTGGTTGTTGCTACTCTGCTTTGTTTGACCGTGGAAGAGGAATACAGACATGGTCGATTCCCCTGGGAAACTTTTACACATAGGTATGAGTTTTCTTGATGCTCCATCCATGAAGTTTTCACTCTGCTCTTTAATTAAGTCAAGATTTGGATCTTAAATTATCTCATTGACTGTGCATTTCCAAAGTTTTATGGGATTTTCGACTGTGTATGGATTATTGGTGATTTTTTGTCTCTGTGACATTGTATGTAAACAGTTCGCATTAAAAATGATATGGGTATATTTTGAGCACTCAACACACCCTAAAAGACTTATGAAATTTTATCACTTGTTGGGTACCACTTGTTTTCTTCACTGTCTGAATCGATTTCACTTTGGGAAATGGTTTATCTTTGTTTTTTTTTTCATGACTCTTATCATCAAGTCAGGTTTGTTTTAAATTGTGAAACCTAATGTCTAAAAAGAACTTGACACCCAAATTGAGAATTGGCAGCTAACATTGCACCTAAAGCGCTCAAGTTTGGGGTCGGAAAAATTCAAGCAAGGAACCACAATTACAATAGTCATCAAGCATTGATCCCCATCAGCATCGGCAGAAGGTGGAGTTGGTTTGCATAATTTATTCGCACAAAGTTTCAAGATATAGTCGATCCCCTTCGGCATCAGCAAAATACGGGAAGGATAGACATTGACAAAGTCGTAAGTAAATCAGTGATTTTCGATGACCGATGCGTTTCATCGGGATCAAGGAAATATAGAAATGTTAAAACCATCATTTTTGTCTATGAAAAGAATATCGCCAATGCGTTTTTGACATTGGGACTTTTTTCGAGAGAGTCGATTCGATAGCACTTGGGTAGGTTTATCATCTATCATTGATCCATGATACTTTTTGGTGTCGGAAAGCTAGGATTGGGTTTTAGAATGTATAGCTTAAAGAAAGCCTTGATTCTGATTAACACAAGGAAATGAAGTCACCAGTCTCGAATGCCACGTGTCTTTACCACGTAAGGGGGTCGTACGGCCTAGTTTCATCTCCAGTAATATTAAGGTTCGTTGGGTCCTAGTCACACCTCCTTGTCATCTTTTCCATGTCATCTTTGTATGGAAAGATCGATCGACGTCAGAGCTTTTACAAGAAGATATCAACGAAAAGTGTTTGAAGCACAATCCCAACCCCCAACCCACCAAATGGACTAGCAAAATGATGGGATGTTTGTGGAATAATATACGATTGGATTTGGACATTTAATAGACCAGTTAATGCTTGATCTCGCATTTGTTTCTACCTTGTGTGTCGATTGAACAATGGCAATTTGAAATTTATGATAGGCCACATTACCACCCACGCCATCAACACACGATGAATTTAATTTTAAACATATTTGAATATCTGGCGGCATATTTGATGAAATTACACTAATAACCTGAATTCAATGGTTGATGCAACAAGGTGAGTTCATCCCTATGTAAATCTCTAGGACGGTTTTGAAGAAAATTCATTATGTGCACAAGTTCGAATTCCAAAGTATCTGAAGGAGCAAAGCAAGTGTCTTGAGACTATACTGACCCTCATATTATCAAAACAAGGTTAAACAAGTTTCAAAGGTATGTGTTCAAGGTTTTCAATTCATTGGTCACCATTTATATATATGCATCTGATTTTATTGCACAGTCTCTAAACTATGATATAGTTGAAAGTAATATGTTGCCGAGAAATCCAACTACCAGACGCTCACCGAGGGAACCCAAGCTAAAAGAAGTTGAAAAAAGTGAAGGTTCTTCTCAGGGGATCGCGAGGCAGTTTAAGTACGCTCCCAAGGTGGAGGCTATCATTAAAACATCAACAAAGAAATATTTTTTCCATCCTCCAGCCTTCATTGATACGAAAGCAAGCATTGGATCCAAAGTAATTCTCCCACGGTGGGGGGACCTCTTCAATAGAATTAACCAGGAAGAATACCCAGACTATATCCCACACAATGACTCGGACATAAGGGCGCTCGATGGCCAGGTGCTCTCAAACATCCAATGGTCGTACCTACACATGGTGGCCAGAAAAACCTCGATTGTCCCTTGCATAGAGGTTTTGAAATGGCTAATCGACCATACGGATGGGAATAAGTGCTTGATCAATGATGCGAATGGAGGGTGTGTTGGAGTTTTCCTTCCAACAGAAGTCTAGAAATACTACAAGCTTAGGGACCTAGAGGAATAGCTAAACATAGACTCTATGGTGAAGTTCTATGAATTCTATGACACAAGTCGGTTGATGGCCTCATGGTGGAAGGAGGACAAGAAGTTCACTAACTAGAGAAATTGCTGGTATGGGGCGATTAACCTGAGGGATCCATACACTATTTGATGGCTCTCATATGCCAACTATATGGAGAAAAGGATTGCTCCAAGATTTCAGAAGCATGGATGCCTTTGGCGTACACAGTAGCGATCTCCGGGAGCAGCTTCAATTGGGGAGAAATAATTTCTAAACAATTGAGCATATGTGTGCAGCAGGATCAAACACTGAAAGAAGGAGAAGAACCCACTTTCTACATGGCCTCGTACATGATCGATGTCATATGTGCAAGGAATGTCTTCATTGGCATGAATTTAAGATGGCATGTTGTGGAGATCCCAGTCCACATTTATTTCAGCATACTATGGGAGAACATGTACAAAAAATCTTATGCACTCATTTACGATGAATTCATCGCCCATATTCATTTTATTATTTTTAAGAAGGAATGCCCAAGATTATCCACAGCAGCTAAGAAAATGGTGGAAAAGGTGGGCCATTGGTATTTAGATAAATTCTCAACCTATATTAGGGTGTTTGGGCCCACCGGAGAACCACATCTCCTACCCACTCATGTCCCAGACCGGCTCGTTGTGGGAGAAATCTACTATCATACGATTCTGCAGGGCTGTAAATCCACATTAGTCAAGGACAAGAAGTGGGATTTCATATCCTATGGTTTCCATGTGGGGTTTTATCTGGTAAAGGATACTTCTCAAGCCAAACAAGAAGGGTTGAGCCAACTTGAATTCAGATTCCCCAAGCACGACCCTAAAGGACTGATCCTCCAACATCTTCACAGGTATCATCATGTTGGCCATACGCTCATGATAATTTTGAGGATGAAATTTTTACAGAGCACACCAAGATGTCTGAGCTTATTAGTGCAGGGATGTCTATCACAGATGCCACCCTATATAGAGAAACAAAAAATGAAGAGGATTTGGTCGTTGTGCTAAAGGAGTTGGAGCATCTACGCCATTTGGTGAAATACTATCAGGACTCCACACAAGTCACGGTGTTTTTGAGAAGTGAGTTCCAAGACACCTATGACAAATTCACGAATGAATGGCACATTTTCACTACAGCAATAGTCGACTTCCAAGAAGACACCCTTATGATGCTAGCGACCTACAAATATGTGGAAAGATGGTACGAGAAGGCCCACCAAGCAGTGGAAAGAATTGATTACATCAGAGCAGTTCAAAAGGTATGAGACGCTAAAGAGCATAGCATTCAGGTGCTAAGGGACAACAACATAGACCAGATAGGGAAGGAGGCCGAATACTGGGTAAACATGGCCCAAGAACCTCAGTGGGATATTTAATAAAAATGCATCGATTGTGAAAGGAGATGGGTCAAGATTAAGCGGGAGATGAAAGACATCAATCTCCCAGAATTTGGCTCAGCCGAGGACTTTTTTGACTTGCATGACATAGTTAAAAAACATGCAAAAMAAGACTCGACATGGACTACATAGATAGAAAAGGTGACGAGCATGGCGCCAGGTCAAGTACAGCAATTTATGGAGCACCCGATCAAGGCTCAAACAGTATTACAGCAGTTAAGTGTCAAAATAGTTAAGTATAGGGCACGGGAAGTAGAAGCAAAAGAAATCCTTTCAGCCTCAATGGACCAACACATATTTTTGTATGCCAACACATGTGAGGAACTCTTCGTCAAATGGTCAAAGTATGAGAAGATCCATCCACTTTAGTCAAACCATTTGATGACTCTTAGAAGACAGAGAGTAGGAAGCGCCATGTGGTGATGTTTTGTTTTACTTAGCTTACACTTTTTATAGTTATTTTTAGTTAATGAATCGTTATAAATAAGAGGATGGACCTTTTAAAAAGGGTCGATGGTTTTTTCAAAGACCCTCATTTTTGGAATTGTAAAGAACTATTTTTGAACTACCTTAATTGAGAAGTCTTGTTTAGGACTGGACACAAACTTTTTTTTTCATCAAAGTTGTGTGTGATTGGATTTGAAGAGGAATTAATTCCGACTTTATTTCATGAATGGATATTGTAATGAGTAAGAATTTCTAAATCTATTGATAAGTTAGTTGATTCAATATTTTTGTAATTCTTGTTCTTAATGATGGAAAGCAAATTGTTGTGTTAATGTGTGATTAATGATTAGAGATAAGGAAACTATTTTTCTTGCCATCATCTTATTGCATGCGTATTTTCTTTTCGATAATTGTATCTCAGTCAATAATTGAAATACCAACAAGTTGATGTATTAGTACTAGGCTTTTCACAGGTGTGAAAATTTTTGTCTGCATTTTTTAGCACAAGGGTTATCCCAAGTTCAACCTTCTTCAGTAGTTAAGATTCCCCCTTTTATCTACTGGTTTATACCAACACACATATTTTATCAGACTCGTCCAATAAAAGAAAATACAAAAAAGAGAACGTTTAAATTGAAGGAGAAACTTTCACAAGAATATATCATGTCAATCACTACGTAAAGCCCATCGATTATTTGGCTGGATCGAAAGATCTGGAGAACCATTCCACTATCAAACATTTCGAATTCTAATTGGGCCTCGGTGGCAGGTTTGGTTCCTGTTGTTGAGTTAAATGGATTTAGGACCCCTCAACAGAATTGGTGCTAGAAGGAGGGCATGAATGAATGAATGGCTAACAATATTTTTGATATAATATTTTTCACATCTTACAGATTCAAAACAGCCCACATGCATGGCTAGTCATTCTCATGAAATCCCGCATACACTGAGTACTCCAGAAACGAGTAAATCACTCTAGCAAGGGGAAGAACATGTATTCCCTAAAATACCTTACACTCTTCCCCACGAGGAGTTGAACTAGTTCAGAAGAATCAAAAGAGATTACGCCCGACAAATTGGAGCACTACCATTAGCTTCGGTACTTCCTCGTAGAAAACAATTAAGCAGACCAATGGTCGACACCCCCAACCAGGTATTTGTTCACACAGTAGAATACCTAATAGATTTATCCCTTGTTGAAATCGAACATCCCCTCAATATAATCCCCGAAACACCAGCTGATAATTGCTTTGAGCCCGACGGTTTTGAATCTAACGAGGAAGGTTTTAACTCGGATCGCTCAACTTCGGAGCCAGACGACATAGAGGATAACCATGATCATAATGAAGAAATAGGAAACCCACATCATAATAATAATCCTTAGTTGGCCAGAGATGCTTTGGCAATCCCCATATGAGTACATAACCTTCCTCGACATCCAGAAAAGTTACTCCCTAAATTTGACCCTGAAACCTCAGGATTGCCTTAAGACCATATCAAAAAGTTCATACTAGCTATTAGACTGATGAATGCCTAACATGAAGACGTAGTATGCAAGATGTTCCCTTATACCTTTGAGAATTCACTCTCTACATGGTATTTTAACTTGCCTGTAGGGTCCATAACTAGTTGAACCAAGTTTCAAAAGGATTTTTTAGATAAATTTGAAGAACAAACCACTACAAGTGCTTTAATGGTTGAACTGTTCACCGCCACCATGAGTTCAAAAGAAAAGGTTAAAGACTTCAATCAATGATTTACCACTATCCTAAACAAATTTCAACCCAAAGATATACCCACTCAGGAGTTTCAAATCGAAGTATATGCTAACGCTCTCCCTGCTTCTATTTCCATGTTTGTAAAAAGGGCTGCCAAAATGACCCTAGCTAAGAATTTCGAGGAAGCCAAAAAAATTGAATTCCAAATGAAGGGATGTAAAGAGAGCCAGGTCTCACTAGTTAAGAAGGAAACTCAACCTCCACCTAGGAGAGGACTCTTGTTGACCAGACCCCTAGGGAAACAAGCTGAACAAGGGCCCAAAAAGGGGAGTGGAGACATAGAGGACCTACAATGGATGATAAAGAAGTTGTCAAATGAAATCATAGGCATGAAAATAATTGTAGGGGAAGGAAACCAATGCCAAAGGCCCTATAAACCATTTTTTAAAAGAAACCCATTGTTCAAAGAAATTGAGCCTCCCCCGTCCAACTTAAACATCAACCTGGGCAATGTAGCATATGACTCTTTCTATACCTATCACCAAGAGAAACATTCTGAAAGAGACTGTCCACAATGGGTGCATGCCATGAATTTGATGGCTAATCTATTCCTAGACGATTTTTTCCTTACCGAACAATAAAGCAGCTCAGCGATGAATATTTTTTATTAGGAAGAGGTTGACCCACCGGAAGAAACATCCATGCTACTATGGGACCCTGACTTGTCAATGCCTCCCGATGATCTGTTTGAGGTTCAAGAACCACCCACTAAGGTCTTGGTTGTGAAAACGCAAAGTAGGGGTCAGCCAATCTCAAACGAACTTACCATTACTGAAAATTTGAGAGGAAAACAAACGTTCGATCACCTAAAAGCACCTTTTGTCTCCCAAAGAAATTCTATAAACATCCATACACAAGAATCTCCAAAGTTAGCCTACAACATAGTATAATATTTAAAAAGATTAAAATCAAATGTATCATTCATGGACATGTGTAGAATTCCCCAGCAAAAGGAATTTCTGTTACAAGCCTTGAAGTTATAGAAACTCCTATAACAAGAATTGACCAAGGAGAAATCCATCCCCCGCGAATCTAGGAAATAAACCAATTGTAAACACTTGCTCTGAAGATAAAAAAAGGAAATCCTTTTGCCCCACTGTTCCTCTTGACATTTGAAGTCTTCAACAGAAAACTCCATAATTGTTTAGTTGACTCAGGGGAATCCTCTAATATTATGCCATTATCTATTTGCAAGAAATTAAATGCATTCCCTCTTAAAAGTGATAAACATGTGATAACTAGACAGAACCTAGGGGAAAGTTATGGGAGAACTCAAGGATGTCATGATCAGAATGGAAACACACCCAAAATTTGTTCAAGTAATTGACATCATTGTAGTAGATTTACAAGAATATTATGGACTGCTACTTAGTCGATATTGGTTTGAAAAGTTGAATGGGAACTTTAGCATAGATTGGGATCACCTTTGGTTTCCATTAAAGAGACACACAAACATGATTAGGATCAATAGGGAAAGGTATCTCAAACATACTATCATCGATTTATAAGCCCTCAAAGAACCTTCTTCGGCAGATTTCCCTGTGCTAGGAAACTACTCCTGTGATTTTGATTTCGGCAATTTCTCCCCTCTTTCATCCAATGTTCCTCTTACTCAAAACTTCAAAATGACTTTTCAAGAAAATGTACTGACAGTGGCGGAAGAAACCCTCTTCTGTCAATAACCTTTGTTGGAAACCCCAGAAGAAATAAGGGGGGAGGAAGAAGATAGTAGGCATGAAGAAGATGATGATTCTCGCTCGAAAGTATGGACCTTGTACTTTGATGGGTATAAATTGCAAGAAGGGTCAGGAGCGGGGTGTATCCTCATTGATTCAAAGGGAAAATGAAATTTCCTATCCTGCAGACTAGAATTTGAATGCATTAATAACACCTCCGAGTATGAAGCTTTAGTGAAAGGGATAAATAAATTCATAGAATTAAACGTTAAAGAACTAAAGGTTTTCGGAGACTCTGAAATCATCATTAGGAAAGTAATGAATATTATACATTACAACTCTCCCCACCTAAGGAATTATCAATAGGAAGTGCAAAGGCTAATAGAAAATTTTGAAGCCTTCAACATTACAGCGATCCCCAGAACAAAGAATACTCTTATTGATTCTCTGGCCACTGTTGCCTCGAGGCTATCCCCTTTAGAAGACTATGAAGCCTCCCAGTTCATTGTGTAATTTCTCTACAAACCATCGGTTCCCAACAATATTTCTAATTGGAAGGTCTTTGAAGGAGATGAACAGATCATAAACTTCTTAACTAATCAGGAAAAATTTAAAGACCTAGCTATTGATGATGAAGTATTCCAAGATAATCTAGTAGAAACCGATCTCCATGAACAAAGAGGTGAAACAGATCACTCGACTGACAAACCAAGGTTTCACACGATACCGAAAGGGGTAGCCAATTTGAATAACCTCTTTGACTTAAGGGAAAGATTTAAAGGGTCAGAAACCACAAAGACAAATATTTCATGTCCCATGTACGAGGCTATAATCTAGGAACCTTGGAGAAAAAGAATATGAATCTTGGCAAGACAGTATCTAAAGAAGAAAGGAAACCCTATCTCAAACTTTTCAAAGAATATCAATATGTTTTTGTGTGGTCCTACCGAGATCTCAAGACTTATGACACTCGCATTATTCAACACACATTCCCGCTAAAAATCGGAATAAAACCCTTACAACAGAAGCTCTAAAAGCACCACCCATATCTGAAACCCCTCATGTGTCAGGAGTTAAAGAAATTACTAGATGCTAAAATTATCTTTCAAGTTAGACACTTTGCCTGGTTAGCAAATTTGGTTCTTGTCAAGTAAAAGTCTGGGGAGATCCACCTATGTGTGGATTTCAGAAACCTCAACAGAGCATTTGGAAAAGAAAACTACCCAGTCCCACCAATGGAGCAACTCTTGCGGACCGTTTCTGGTTCTGATATTTTCTCCATGTTGGACGGGTTATCAGGTTACAACCAAGTTCTAGTTTCAGAGGAAGATCGATTGAAAACTACCTTCTGAACCAAGTGGGGAACCTTTGCTTATAAACGCATTCCCTTTGGGTTAATCAATGCAGGGGAAAACTTTCAAAGGGCCATGGACGTAGCTTTTCAGGGACTAATCAACAAATGTGTAGTAGTTTATTTGGGGGACGTGACTGTGTATTCAAAGAATATATAAGATCACATCCAACACCTAACTTAGATTTTCAAAAGGTGTATGAAATATGGTATATCTTTCAACCCTAAGAAAACTATCTTTGGTGTTAAGGAAGGGAAACTATTAGGTCATATTATATCTCAAGAAGGAATTTGCATAGACCCAGAACGCATTAGGGAAATAGCTCAGCTTCCCTTACCCCACAACAAAAAGGCTATGCAATCCTTCTTTGGGAAAATCAATTTTGTGAGGAAGTTCACCACCAATTTCACTGAAACTATCAAACCCTTAAAAAAAATGATCCACAAAGATGTTGAATTTAAGTGGGATGACGAACAAAAAAGTGATTTCAACAATATTAAGACTGCAATATCGCAAGCTCCAGTGTTGCGAAGTCCTGACTTTAGCAGATATTTTTTCCTCTATACTTTTTCCTCTAACCAATCGTTAGCTGCAATATTAACTCAAAAGGATGATAACAACAATGAGGCGTCGGTCTCATTTATGAGCACTAATATCCAAGGGGTCTAACTAAATTACCCTGCCATAGACAAACAGGCTTATGCGGTGTACAAGGCAGTAAAACATTTCATATCTTACATCCTATAAAACCACACCAAAATCATTGTGCCTCATCTTGCAGTCCGATCCCTATTCACTCAACAGAAGATGGGGTTAAAAAGAGGAAACTCGATGGTAGTGGTACAAGAATTTGATCTAGATATAAAACTAGCCAAACTGGTTAAGGGACAAGGATTATGTAAACTGGTCGTTGAAGCCCAAGACCAAGTAAATGAATACTCTGGATGGGAGAATGAATTGGAATTATGGTGTAGTGAAGTTTTATATGTTCCCCTAGGGCAGGAGTCTTGGTATGGGAAACTAATTTATCTCCTGCATCACGGGACTTGCCCAGAAAACCTAAACCCTAAGGAAAGGAGAACTCTCAAACTAAAATCGGCACAATATTGCCTCATAAATTCGGTGCTTTTTCGCATGAATTATGATGGGTAATTTTGAGATGTCTCGAATGTGAAGACGTAGACAAGGTTCTAAAGGAGCTCCATGATGGTCCTACAGGAGGACACTTTGCAGGGAATACCACTACCCACAAGATACTAAGAGTTGGATATTATTGGCCTACTATGTTTAGAGACGCTCACACATACGCTAGAAACTGTAAAACTTGTCAAATGAGTGTGGGGAGGGAAAAGAGAGCATTTGTCCCACTCCAACCTGTGGCCATCTCCAGACCATTCGAGAAATGGGGGTTAGATGTAATAGGAGAAATTACACCAAGTTCTTCAAAACAACATAGATACATACTATCTGCTATGGAATATTTCACGAAATGGGCAGAGGCCATCCCTCTGAATCATATAAATGAAAAGGTTGTAATCCAATTCATAGAACAACAGCTGATCACAAGGTTCGGTATGCCATCTGTTCTTGTTTTTTATAATGCCGCTCACTTTTCTTCCACCTTATTAAGATATTTTTCTCTAGATAAAGGAATCATAATCAGATACTCTGCAAACTACTATCCACAGGATAATGGAGTGGCAGAATCAACCAATAAGAACCTAGTGAGGATATTGAAGAAAACAATTACAGAAAATCAGAGGAATTGGCATAGTTCACTTCATAATGGCTTATGGGCCAATATATTAATGCCCAAATAATCTATAGGGAACTCCCCATACTTTCTGGTATATGGACAAGAAGCCATTCTCCCGAAAAGGGCTATACCTTCCATCTCTTCAGCTTGCTTAGGGTTCTAGAGGAAGACCCTCATCAGTTATTCAACAGAGAATTGAAACCCCCCTCATGCTGGAAGAAGAAAGGGAGAAAGTAAAATCAAATTTCATCTCTCATCAGCAGATAGTTAAAAGGTGGTTTGGCAAGAATAAGGCCAAAGAGAAGAATTTTGAAGTAGGAAACTTGGTCCTTAAATGGGACATAGCGAATGAACCAAAGGGAAAAAAACATTTGAAGTTTCAGACACTATGGCTCGGACCTTTTCAAGTATATGAGAAACTCGGGGAAGGCACGTATCAGTTGCAAAATATGAGGGGGGTGTTGGATTACTGAGAGGGGGGGTGAATCAGTAATAGAGAAATTTAATCCCTTTTAACCATATAATCCAAGTGTTATATCAATGAAGTATTATTATCCAATAACTGCAGAGTAAATAAGCAATGAACAAATGAACAATGGGAACCTTATGCCCTCCCAGTGAATGGCCAGGCCCTAAAACAATATTTATGTTAAAAAAAAAATGTGTGTGTGTTTTCATGCACTAGTACATATGAGAAAATTTGCGACGGTTTTTCATTGATATTGCCACACTTATCCGTCGCAATTTCCATGAAAGCCGACATTTTTTTTCGTCAGAATAATTTCGTCGCTATATCCACGATCCAAGTGTGCATGGAAACATCGACGAAATTAGCTCTCCATGTGTCACCACCTTCAATATCGGTTAACCCTATGCATCATCGCAATTACGACGAACTATCGTCGCAATAACAACGAAGAAATGTGGCAATTATGACGAAACTTCGTCACAATTGGGACGAAAAGTTATGCCAAGACAATAACTTACGACGCATTTGTTGAACATGCGACGAAAGTCTGTCACAACTTGCGATGAAAATCCATGGTAATATCGACGAGTGCAATATCTCAAAACCAAATTTATGACGCACATGTTGTATATGCGATGAATATTCGTGGCAAATTGCGACAAAGTTTCGTCGCTATAGAGACAGTTGTGGTAAAATATTAAAATATTTCCGACGAACTTGCGTCGATATTTCGACGATGACTTTAGGTTTTAAAAAAAAAATTACATGAAATATGGTATACCATATTGTATGCCATATTACAATGTAATATGGTAATGCCATATTACATTGTAATATTGTAATATCGTAATATATTGTAATATATATATCCCCTACAAATAATCAAGGCACTAATCAACCAAATATTGTAATCATGTGTTATCATGAAGTTGGATTAGAAGTAAGGATACCAATATGACAATATACACAAAGAATAATTTGGAATATTACTTTCAAAAAACAACATGGATTGCATGAGTGAGTCATTATGCAATTTATATTACACAATACTATGACAACACTTATAATATTTATGGATGATATCTTAAGACCATTTCTCGAACTTGTTTATTGTAGCCTCCTTGGAGTAACAGCACAAAATTCGAAGGAGAAAGTACAGTTACAGCATAGTGTTGCAGTAGAGTTATAGCATAGTTATAGTGAGTTGCAGCAAAGTTACATAAAGTGTTGCAATAGAGTTATAGCGAGTTGCAGCAGAGTAATAGTGAGTAATAGCAAGTGGAGTAACAACACAAAATTCGAAGGAGAAAGTACAGTTACAGCATAGTGTTGCAGCAGAGTTACAACATAGTTATAGTGAGTTGCAGCAGAGTTACAAAAAGTGTTGCAACAGAGTTATA
>JASDQU010109617.1:59863-76631 GCA_032191745.1 Picea mariana | reverse complement strand
AATCCATCCTACCACTTTTTAAACTTCATCTAATAACAATACTTTGAACGTAATCCCCCTGAGCATTCTAAAACAAGGATAATGGGCCACTTCGGTATGGGGGCATTGAGCCATTTCAAAAGATTGGGCTTCTTATGAACTTTTTCAAAACTTAATAGGAAGGCCATGATTTCAGCACTTGGACCTGCAACTTTACGCAAATTTATGCAACATGCAACTTTATGCAACAATGCAACTTTCTTCCCCTAGACAATCCTACGAAGATTTAAATAGGACCTAAAAACCTTATGTAAACATATCAATGGTTCCAAATGCAACTATATTGCAACTATATTGCAACTTATGCAACTATATTGCAACTATATTCTCAAATACTGGTGAGTGGTCAAATGCAACTATATTGCAACTTATGCAACTATATGCAACTATATTGCAACTTATGCAACTTATGCAACTATATTGCAACAATTTTGTATGCAACTATGCAACTATGCAACATGCAACTTATGCAACTTTATGCAACTATATTGCAACTATATGCAACTAGGTGTGGCAATTTCAACTTTATGCAACTTTATGACGAATAGGTGTGGCAATTTAAACTTTATACAACTAAATGAAACTATATGCAACTGTTTTGAAAGTGAGACATGTTGTAACTATATTGCAACTTATGCGACTATATGCGACTATATGCAACTATATGCAACTTATGCAACTATATTGGACCANAATATTGGTGAGTGGTCAAATGCAACTATATTGCAACTTATGCAACTATATGCAACTATATTGCAACTTATGAAACTATATGCAACTTATGCAACTATATTGCAACAATTTCGTATGCAACTAACCTTTGAGGTGTCTTAAGTGTCTTTGTGATGTCGTTATAGGCACGACATGGGCAAGATGGTAGCATACTATTTGTGACACTTGCAACACTTGTAGTTAATATGCGACACTTGCGGACAAGATGCAACACTTACAACACTTTTAATGATGACACTTGTGACACTATCGAAGTGAGTAATTTTGAGGTGTAACAATTGGGAATATTCAAAGTCAAGGAGATTGATGGAAAATTCAACTGACAAGAGGTTGAATTGCAGGCATGAGACAAACGACTAGACACTGAATGAAGGTCGACTGGTAGTCGACTAATAACCTGACTTGGAAGTCGACAGTAAGAAAATATCAAGATTTACGAGATTTGTAGCCAATTATATTCATGGATATCTAATCATTTTTGGGTGCCAATATTTAGGGGTTTTCCTAGTGTCAAGCCTATAAAGAGGTGTTTTGTAAGGCCGTAAAGGATAATAAATCAAAATGTTGTAATGTTAATGAATGACAAATCGTAGGTTGTTGGTCATGTATATGTAATAAAAATTGGCTATAGGGTTTTTCTTGCACATGCAAGAGGGTATGATGTCAATTGTGTCTTAGGTGTGGACCAAGGTTAGGCATGTAACCCTTTATTATGATTTAATAATACAACAAGAGAGAAGAATGCTCAAAGGAATGTTGGTTTCTCCCGGTTAAGGGTTTCATGGTAAAATATCATTGTACTGTGTGATCGCTTGTTTCATTTACATTCTTGATTAAATTATTCTTCTCTTCTGCTATGATTAGTGTGGAACTGTCATGCATTTCCTAACATGTGGTATCCAAGCTTAGGTTTTCCCTGACAAGTGAGTTTTTAGAGAGATGCTATGCTTTAGTGAGTATATCATATCTTGATTTTCCAATATTGAATATGAGAACTAAAACCTGGGTATACTAAGATTCCTAAGTCATAAATTTTGTTAAATATTGTGGTAAATAATGGCGAGCAGTTCCACAATAGAGATAGAAAATTTCAATGGCCATAATTTTGATCTTTAGAATCTTAAAATGGAATATCTTCTTATGGATCGAAAATAGTTGATAGTGGTCTATTAAGGTACCCAGTCGATAGGCATGTCGATGCAAGAATAGGAGACACATGAAAGAAGAGCAAGAAGTACAATTCAGATTTGTCTTGGAGATTTGGTGTTGTTGAATGTCTCTGGTGCAGATCCGACCAAGAAACTATGGGACAATATGGGAATATTATACCAGTCAAAATCTATGGTAAATAAGTTGTTTCTCAGAAAGAAATTGTATCTTCTGAGGATGAGTGATGAGAGTTCAGTGACTGAGCATTTAAATGCGTTTAATACCATTTTAAGTTAGTTATCTTTTGTGGATATTAAGATCATTGATGAGGAGAAGTGTATAATCATATTATGTTCTTTTCTAGATTCCTCGGATAGCTTAGTCATGGATATTGGGAGTAACACAACCACACTAGCACTAGAGGATGTGGTTGTTCTCTGTTGTCGAAATAAATGAGGAAGAGAATGGAAGGATTGACCAAAGATACTCTAGTAGTGAGAGGTTGACTGATAGACATAGATAAAGTCAAATTCTCTGGTATAAAATTCAAGTCGAAGGGTAGATTTAAATCCTTGGTTCAGTCAACATGAATATGTTGGAAATGCGGTAAACATGGGAATTACAAAAAGATTGTATGTTGAAGGAAACATAAGTCAGTGTTGGATTTGACAAGAAGTAGTCGACTGAGAGAAATATGACCTCAGATAAGGGAGGTGATGTGTATCTTGCATTGACCAGTACATAGTCGGATCAAGATGTTTGGTTGATTGAATCAGGAGCATCCTATCATATGACACCACATAAATAATGGTTTTGTGAGTATGAAAGATATGATGGGGGTGATGTGTTCATGGGGGATGACTCAAAAACCATAATTTTCGGACGAGGAAGAGTCTGATTGACATTGAAGGATGGGAGGAAAATAACCCTTCCAGGTGTTCTACACATTCTAGGTTTGGAAAGAAACATGATATATGTCAGCAAGATGAGTCTGCAAGTGTACGTACTATGTTTCAGAAGGATTCATGCAATATGGTCAAAGGTGTGATGTAATTAATGAAAGGAGTTTAGATTGGTACCCTGTACAAGTTGTTAGGTAATGTTGACTCGGTTGGATGCAACATCATCGTTTATCTTGAAATCGACTTGATTGCGACTTGAATTGACTCGATGTCAACATAACTCAACTCAAATTGAGTCAATTTGGTTCAAACCGACTCAACAAGACATGATGAGATTGACCTAACCAGGTTATGGCACGAGAGGATGGGACACATTGGAGAAAAAATAATTTGAGCTATGCAAAGAAAAAGTATGGTCGAAGGTTTTCCTAAGTCTGGATTAGAAGTCGACTTTTTTGAATATTGCATATATGGAAAAAAAAGTTGAGTGAGGTTCCTGTGACATCCCCAAAAATAAAATATTTTTGAAATTTAAATTTGCTGGAAATAGTATTCTGTTTTTAGTAAATTTGAATTTCGAAATTTTTTTCCATTTATGGAAATTCTGAATTTCAAATTTGATAATTGTAATAAATTATTATGACTACTGGGCAGGAATCTAAGTTGAATCAACTAACTATATGACTATGACATTTGTATAAAAACAAAATATTTCGTATTGATTGCAAGAGGACAAATGGAACAGCCATGTTAAAATCAACTGACCATGACTCCATGAGTGGGGAACATGTTGGAACTACCTCTAGGATGATTGTTACAAGTGGAAAATTAGTGATTTTTCCATTGGCAGCCCTTGAAAATCAGAGATTTAGAAAGCTGCGAAAATTCCCAAGGGAGGGAAAAAGACCTGGGCAAAATTGATAAATAGCATATGTGAGGAGGCAGGATGCTGCCAAGTATGTGGAGAAAAGGGACTATGGATTTTCCTTGTTTTTATGAGCACTAATAAGTAAGTGTGAGGCAAGAGGATAACTACTGGAATTGTGGACATTGTTGAGGAGGAGTCTTCCAAATTCGCCCTCATGGATTCATGGTCAGGCTAGGGGGTGAATCGGGCAAGAAATGTTGGCTGCCTATTCTACGGTTGGGAGGAACGTGGTTGTTCCCTTTTCCTTCCCACAAAACTAGTTCAAATATGTTGATCTACTCCTTCTCTGTGTTAAATAATCATTTATACTGGTGATATGTATATGTTAATTATGTATTGAATTACTTCCATGGGAAAAACCTGTCATGTCATAGTCCATTTCTATAATAGGAAAAACTTGTTGGTTTGTAATCATTTCACCGCTTTATGATGGTGGATCGGTGGTCGTCTTGACCCTTCAAGACATGAGGGGTTCACTGTCAAGCGGTGGCCACCTTAGCCTTTGCAAGCCACCAAATACCATCACCACCCTGATTTAATTTTTCCTAAGGTCGAAGGGGCAAGTTTTGTTCCCATAAATACTTGAATCATATTGTAATTCCGGACACAGAGGGTGAGATAGCTTGAAAGCATTTCCTGAATTGATTTGGTTATTCCCTGTTTTGGAGGTTTACTCTACGATTGTGATTTTCTGTTATTGAGTTTGTAAACTCATTTTATTTATTGATAAATTCATTTTTGAGCAAACACAGTAATTATTTGTTTTTACCAATTACAAACACGATCATTTATTTATTCCGAGTTTATTTATTGGAGCGTGTGATTTTAAAAAGAGATTAAATACAAAATTGATATTTCAGCAATCAAGACTTGCTTGTTACATATATACAGAGTTCCTTTGCTTTACCAAACACCGAAACCTGAAATTGTTGGGCCCACACCCTAATCTCATTTCACAATTCGACATTTCTTGTTTCATTTTTTTTGTGCGTCAAGTGTTCGTAAACCCTGAAATTCCGAACCCTAAAATCATGAACCCTGAAACCCCGAAGTGTTGGTCCCACATTCCATTCACACTTTCACAATTCGAGAGTTGTTGTGTGTTGGTGTTTTGCATTTGAAATCATGAAATCCTGAACCCCAAAACCCCAAAGTGTTGGGTCCACAGTCTTTCCGCATTCCACGATTCGGAAAACAGTGTGGTCTTTTGTTTTTTTGTTCGGCATTTGTAATTGCCGAAACCCGATTGACCTTTGTTTTTTTCACAAAACTATAGGAACATAGTAGGAATTATTTGTTATAGGAACAACTCTAATACTGTAATGAATGGACTGGTAGAAATGATGGAGGATCTTCATCCGGGATAGAGGTAGAATAGAAATAACAGGTCATATTAAAAGTCACTATGTACAGGGCATGACAAGTACATAAATTATTGTATATGAAAGTATTAAACTAATTAAGTAGATTTTTGGTGTGATTTTTTTCTAAGATTTTTGCTTGCCATGAGGTCATACATCTTTAAGTATTCGAAATTTCATAATTAGACTATTTTTTAATGGCATAAACTGTAGAGAACAAGATGGGATCCTTCAATTTAACTATGCTTGATGTGTAAGCTACTGGTGTGTAAGAATGAGAGCCAAGTTAGGTAGATATACTTGCATGTTTATATTTTTTGTAAGTAAATATGAAGGACCGTAGCACGTAACTGAGCTTTCCAATTATTAAACCAGAATCAAGATGAAACTATACCTATGACAGTGAATCGCTCTATATATATATTTAGAGAAAGTTATAGGTATGTACATACCTATAGGTGGAAATAAGTACAGATGTTAATGGAGAGTTAAAGCGAATTCCCTAAAGTAATAATGATAATATACGCCTTTATACGCGCACATAGTAGACAGTCAAAATACCTACTGTTCTATTAGTCATGAAGATCCAACCTTATGTTAGGACCATACAATGTACCTTTTTGCCCACACTTTTTGCCACCATTACACTCTTGTTTCACTCACATTTAAACTCATATTATCACTTTACCTTATCTTTCCAAAGGTATACAACATCTCTTCTCTTTACTATATGTTTAATCTGTTTTGCATATAATTTTACATTACTCTCGTACTTAACCTTTGATCTGAAATGTATAAGTGCTGAAATAGTTCGAACTGCAGATTAGCATTGAGGCTTGTTGCTGAAACAATTAAGGCACGCAAACCCTGTGGTTGAAACAACAACTCATACAGAAGAAGTTGTTACACAGTATGTCGTCAACGATGTTGAAACACAGAAGAAGCTATTACACAGTCCGTGGTCAATGATGTTGAAACACAGAAGAAGTCGTTACACAGTCTGTGGTCAACGATGCTGAAACAGTCAGAATGCAAATCCCATGGCTGAAATAGACCGCGATTTTCGATGCTAAAACAACATACAACAACAGTAACAAGAGACAAATAAATAAGTTGTTACTCCAACCGCAACAGCAACACCTCACTCAGCACTTGTAATAGCATTCTATTGTGGGAGACTAGGATATCCTATTCCAGTTTAGAAATTTGATCTGACTAAGAATGGGACTCAGATGTACACCTGTAATTAGTTGATTAAATTGTATTGAAGGGATCCTCCTCTTTAAATAAGAGGAAATCACCATTCGAGAGGAGCTTCCTTTTTTGTACTAAGAAAGGATTTACAGAGAGGGGCACATTTTACCTCAGATTGTAATATGATACATTGACAGATGAATAAAAGACTATTATGAGCATTTCTCTCTAGTCCCTTTCATTTCAGGGGAATCTTGTGAGAAGGGAGGGCCCACCTTCTTCACAAGATTCACCTGTTAGCTTTGTAGTGTGTTAGTGTGATTTATGTTTATGCCTTGATTAAATTTTGTTTTGTTGAAACACTACTTTACTGAACTCTGTCTTGCTAAAACTCTTCTTTACTGAATGTTACATTGTTTTCATGTGATTCATGCTTGGGTAACTGTTAATCATTTTAGTTAGCAATCATGTTTGATGAATTCATGAAGTGTGCTCATCAAAAATAGGTGCTGAAGTTTCCTGCTTAGGAAATAGGGTGACGTTCTCTTTTAGAGATAATTAGTCTTCAGTGCATTAATGAGTTCATGAAAGTGCGCTAATCAGAAACAGGTGCTGAAGTTTCCTGCTTAGGAAATAGGGTCCTATTCTCTGTTAGAGATAGTTAGCCTTAACTGCATTAATGAGTTCATGAAAGTGTGCTAATCATAAACATGTGTTGAAGTTTCCTGCTTAGGAAATAGGATCCTATTCTCTGTTAGAGATAATTAGTCTTCAGTGCATTAATGAGTTCATGAAAGTTCCCTAATCAGAAACAGGTGCTGAAGTTTCCTGCTTAGGAAATAGGGTCATGTTCTCTTTTAGAGATAGTTAGCCTTCAATGCATTAATGAGTTCATGAAAGTGTGCTAATCAGAAACAGGTGCTGAAGTTTTCTACTTGGGAAATAGGGTCATGTTCTCTGTTAAGAGATAGACAGCCTTCAGTGTGTATGTCAATTATTTCAGTTAAGCAATGAGTTCATGAAGTGTGATGATCAGAAACAGGTGCTAAAGATTCCTGCTTTGGGAATAGGGTCCTGTTCTCTGGTTATAGAATAGTAGTCTTTCCTTTTGCAGTGTCTTGAAGGATTTCTTTTCCCAGTCTGTTATTTCTTTAATGTAATCCAGGATTCTTTGACAGTTATTTCTTTAAAGAGTGAACTCTGCAATAGGTAGATTGCTTTCCTGTAATTCAAGTTAGAACTTCAGTTTGTTCAAGGCAAAGTGTGATTAATATATTTGTACTACAACTCTAGGTTGCTTTTGAGATTGAGCATATATAGTGCATGGTTACCTTTGAAATAAACAGACTTCCCTGGGTTGACAATTTATGTAGCACTTGATTGTTTAATGAAATAAGCAATTATAGTGACCAACACCTTACAATTAAAACCATAATGAAATGTGTAGAACTAATTACTTTGACAATCCCAGACTCCTTGTCCTTCCAACTCCTGATCGTCGAAATGCCGAAAATGGCTTAATGGTTCTAGATCGCCCTTAGCCTCCATCCATGTGACCACCACTATGTGACCGCATGCTTAATGTCAAAGCGCTACCGGCTTTTTGCGATTCGTGATTTCACGATTCCGGCTACAATGATTCTAGGTCCTTCGAGCTCCCGAACCCTGAAATGCCGGAATCTCCTTCTTGAGAGATCAACGATCCAGATTCCTCTTGAACTGACAACCATGATCCCACTAAATTGATGATCCACAACCTTTCAGTATTTTCCCCGAACCTTGACCACTCACCAGGTGTCCTCCTTGATGAACGATGTCGATCATTTCACAATTTCGCGAACTGGGAATTCACAATGCAGTGAATTTATAATCACCTGCAGCTCCAAACCCCAAACTATGAAATAGAAAAATTCAACGCCTTAGAGTGTTGGAAGACACTTGGCCTTAATCTCCCAGCTGCTCTCCTGTGTGACTTCTCAGAGGTTAAACTCTATGCGCCTAGATCCTTTTGGTCCAACGACAGTTGTGCACAACCCTGAGATTTAACTCTTTGAACCCCAAAGGTTCCTTTGACCTAAGTTTAGATATTGCATATATACATATAAGTATGTTGGATTAGTTTGAGAGTTAAGGGAAGTGATAGAATTACGGACATAATTTATCCACATAATCTTTTTTGTTCAAAGTAAACTAGATTGGTGTAATAATGTCATTATGGACATAAATGAATCTTACCTTCTCTTAAATTCTAAGCTTAAATGAAATTGAATTATGTCATAGAATTTTATTTTTTATGGTTAATTTGAGGTACATTACAGTTCCCATCTAGAGCTACAAGGGTAAATGGGATTCTAGAACTAGTGCATAGTGAAGTGTTTGGCCTGGTTACAATGCCTTCACTTGGTGGATCCCTATATTATGTCTCTTTCATATATTATTTTTCTAAGAATACATGGATATATTTCCTAAGGAAGAAATCAGAGGTTTCTGAGAGATTTAAGGAGTTTAAATATCTTGTGGAAAACCAGATAGAGAAAAGGATTAAAGTGTTGAGAACTGACAATGGTGGTGAATTCCGTGGAAAAGATTTTGATCAGTTCTGTAAGAAGTGTGGCATAGAATGAAAAAATACCACACCATATACCCCACAACAAAATGGAGTTTCTAAGAGAATGAACATAATGTTGATGGATAAGGCAAGGAGCATGCTTAGTGGTGCTGAAATCGCATAAGAATTCTAGGCGGAGGCAATTGAGACTGCAAGATATCTAGTGAATATGTATCCTTCATGGATGTTATTTGAAATGACTCCAAATGAGGTATGGTCTGGTAAGAATACTTCAGTGGCACAATTATTTGGTTGTGATGAATTTGTGCATGTTCCTAAGGAAAAGAGGATCAAGATGGACAAGAAGGCAGTCAGATGTGTTTTCATTGGATATAAAGAAGGGATGAAAGGATATAAGATATGGGATCCTACATCAAGGAGAACAATATACAATCGATATGTGGTCTTCAAAGAAGTTAGAGGTAAATACGATCATGAGGAAGTTGTTTAGAACGAGAAGAAACCTTATATGGTGCAGTTTGAATTGAGGAACAAAGAAGATGTTTCATATGAATTGACTGAAATATGAGGAAGAGGTGGAGAAACTGACTCCAGTGGTAAGGAGGTAAGAAAGAATAAGAAAAATAATTGAAATGTATAGTCTGTTTGACTTCCATTCCACATATTTGATAAATGACATCGAGGATGAGCGCAATTCAGTCGGTGAGGCAGACGACTCAGTAGAGGGTAAACTCAGGAAGGATGCCATGATCGAAGAGATGGAATCCTTATACCAGAATGGGACATGGGATTTAGTCAAGTTACCTAATGGAAGGAATATCGTTGGTAGAAAGTGGGTATTCAAGAAGAAGATGAATTCTACAGGCGAAGTTGAGAAATTGAAAGCTCGACTGGTAGCGAAAGGTTATTCCCAAGTCAAGGGAATCGACTTCAGTGAGATTTTTTCCCTGTTGCAAAACTAACTTCCATTATAGTACTAATGTCTCTGGATGCAACATTCAATATGTAGATATAATAGATGGATGTGAAGACAATGTTCCTACATGGGAACATAGAAGAATAAATCTACATGAAACAACCTGAAGGATTTGTATTAAATGGAAAGCAAGAGTTGGTGTGCAAACTCAAAAGATCCATTTATGGTCTAAATCAATCACCAAGGATGTGGTAGAAGAATTTTGACACTTACATCCTTAGTTTTGGATTTGTGAGAAGAAAATTTGAGCACTGCATATATTCCAAGGAACAAGGTGGGCAGTTCATATATGTAGCTTTGTATGTCGATGACATGTTGCTGATTGGAAATAACATGGACACAATAAAGGAGGCGAAGAAAAAAATATCCTCCATGTTAGACATGAAGGATCCTGATGTAGCTAACTTCATTATGGGAATGGATATTAAGAGAGATCGAGTCGCTAGAAATATCTGGTTGAATCAGACAAAGTATATTGAAACAATTATGAAACAGTTCAATATGTAGGATTGCAAACCGGTGAAGGTGTCAATTCCTGTGGGAGAAAGTATTTATGTTGAACAGTGTCCAAATACACAATAAGAAATAGAGGACATGGCACATTTTCCCTATCCAAGTGTTGTTGGTATTCTAATGTATGTGATGGTCTGCACTCAACGATACATTTTCCATACAGTGGGAGTGTTGAGTAGGTACATGTCTACACCTGGAAAAGAGATCTGGACAATTGTTAAGAGAGTATTCAGGTATTTTTGTGGAACAAAGGAATATTTGATATTCTACCAAGGAAAACTTGTAGGTGACACTGGTAAATTATATTTGCATGGGTTTGTCGAAGTCCATTGGGCTAGATATTTGGATTGATAGAGGTTAACCAGTGGATATGTATTCAATATGTTCGGTAGTGCAATAATCTGGATGAGTAAGCAACATGCAGTCTTAGTCTTGTCAACAATAGAAGTTGAATACATGGTGGCCACTCATGGAAGCAAAGAAGTGATGCGACTTCAAAGGTTGTGTTCAAGAATCAGGTTTGAGAAAACAACTATCAAGGTGAGTTCCGACATCCAAAGCTCAATAAATCTAGAGAAGAACCTCTTGTATATTTATACCAGATCTGCATATATAATTAATAAATAACCAAGAATAAACACCAAAAAACCATTCACCAACAATAAACACAAGAATGTATAGAAAACCCTTGAGGTAGAGTAACACCATATATTAATCCTTACAAAAGGATAAAACTCCTCAAGCAATACTTGCTTGTACATTCAAAATATTCTTCACCACGTCAATTACATTGCTTAGACTTCCTTATATAACATTCTATATCCCCTAGGAACATTATAGAGAAGGTATCTTCTAGAAAGCCCATTTATTATATCTAACTACCCATTTATTCTATCCAACTGCCATATTGGGTTGTATTTAATACCACAGTGGACCTAGTCAACCTTACATTTAATAGCCTCCACTAACCCACATTCTCATTGGGTACCTTCCATATTACCACCCATATTATCTCCCTAGGTACATTACATTCCACCCCCCTTAAGCATGTTTCATCCCCGAAACATGAGAAGAGACAATACGATATGACTGGTTGAGAATAGTAGCCAACTGGTACTAGGTATGACCATCCATCCATCCTAATGGAATTCGAATATGATGTCCAAATGTTGCCTTACCACCCTGAGATTGTTATACACCATGCCAATGTTGTCATAGACTTGGGTATCTAGCCTGATTTCATCTTGTAGTGTTGGTAGTCCTCTATGCACCTCTTCATGGGTTTCCTTTTTGGTTTCCCAATGGTGCATAAGTGTGTGGATGCTCATGCCCTTCCCTGGATGACTCTTGTTTCTCTATATGATGTGGATGGAGATAGACCACAATTGTAGGAATTTATTCCTTTTTCTTCAAATTTGCAACACGATGTGGTTTTGAGTCATTAACCACCTTAGCTTCTTTATTGTTTTCATCCTTTGGCTTTTCTTCATTTGGTTCTATAGACTCTGCCTATGATTCAAATTCAGACTCTACAATGACTTATGTACTTGCTTCCATGGGCCCTTCTTTCTTACTAAGAGACACATACTGCAATGTAGCTTTCTTTTCGTGTACCACAATTTCAAAAACTATTTTTCCACATTAATATTAATTGTACCAATTATGTCCATCCAAGGGTATCCCAAAAAAATATCCACCTCATCCATATCTATAAAATAAAAATATGAATGCAACACATATTTATCCATGGTAATCTTCAAATATTTAAATATTTGAATATTTTCATGTTCAACCTATGTTCTTTGAATATTCTTTGCACCAACTTGGAATCTATTAACTAGTTGAGCATTGATAAAATTATGCATGCAATTGGGGTTAATAGAAACAATTCTATTTTCTTTTTTAATACATCCTCAGACTTGTAATATAGTTTTTTCACATAAGCCCTTGGTGAATTATTTATCCTTAATCTTATAACGAGACCACTTGTCTAAAAATGATTTTTCCAATTCTTCATCTGGAAGTTTTTCCAGCTCGAAAAAGTTCAAGGATTCCCCCCATGTTAAGGCATCCTTTATGAAATGAAGACATAACACAAATTTCCACTTTTCTTTCCATTCTAACTTGTGTCACTTTTAAATTCTTCAATATTAGGGCCATCATCTCTTCCACTAAAAAACATCTTTCTTGGAAGCAATATTCAACAAAAAATAGGGTTAAAAAAACAACTTACTACAGAAAATCAAGGTTTTTTTAGGGAAAACCCCTTAAAAACTATTGAATTTAAAATGCTCATAAATTCACTTTCCAGACTCCGTGTTGGATGAATTGTTTTTTGAAATTGGGTATTTTTCCAAGAGGAATATAAATATATAATTATTCTCTGAAAATGCTGAGTATAAAGTTTTAGATCTGAGCCTAAAGTGCGTCACCCCCTTTTTTCTTAAAAAACATTGCCTGGAAAAATAACCAAAAAAAAATTTCCCTTCTTTGCCCAAGGAAAGAGATATGATACCAAATGTTCTATATCTATACTATTTATGCATATATACTTAAGAAATAACCAATAAAAACACCAAAAAAACATTCACTAATAATAAATAAAAGAATGTAGAGAAAACCCTTGAGGTAGGGTAACACCATATATTAATCCTTACAGAAGGATAAAACTTCTCAAGCAATACTTTCTTGTACATTCACAATATTCTTCACCATGTCAATTACATTTCTTACACTTCCTTATATAACATTATTTATCCCCTAGGAACATTCTAGAGAAGGTATCTTCTATAAATCTCATTTTTTTATATCTAACTACCCATTCATTCCATCCAACTACCATATTGGGCCTTATTTAATACCACAGTGGACCTAGTCCACCTTACATTTAATAGCCTCCAATAATAGTATATAATCCCCATTCTCATTATGTACCTCTCATATTACCACCCATATTACCTCCCTAGGAACATTACATAGCCCTAATTATCATTCAAAGACTAAGCACATTGATGTACAATACCATTTCGTAAGAGATATGGTGGAAGGAAACAAGGTGCTACTAGAGAAGGTAGACACATTGGAAAACATAGAAGACTCGTTGACAAATTCAGTGAGTGTTGTTAAGTTCTCTTGGTTTAGAGAGGAAATCGAAATTTTTTCCCTCGGTATGTCAACAAAAGTTCATGAATCTCTTATTTCAGCAAAGAAGACAACAAGTGGGAGAATGTTGGGTTGTTATATTCTTTGCAATGAAAGTTGAGTCGAGGTAGATTGACTGACGGTTGAAGGTCGAGGTGGATCGACAACAATTTGAAGGTTGAGGGAGTTGACCAAGAAAAGTTGAAGTCAAATAGGTCAACAAAAAAGTCAACCGACAAGAGGTTGAATGGTGGGCATGAGACGACCAACTAGTATTCAAATGGTAACTCGACTTGGAAGTCAACTATAATAGAATTGAGGGATTTGTGAGATTTGTAGCCAATGATATACGTGGATCTGTATCCATTTTTGGGCGCCAATATTTAGGGTTTTTCCTACTGTAAATCCTATAAAGAGGCGTGTTGTAAGGCCATAAAGGATAATAATGAAAAATTATGTAATGTTAATGCATGGTAAATCATAGGTTGTTGGTCATGTATATGTAAGCCGAATTGGCTACAAGGTTGTTCTTTCATAGGAAAGAGGGTATGATGTTGATTGTGTCTTAGGAATGGACCAAGGTTAGGCATGTAACCTTTTATTCTGATTGAATAAGACAACAAGCGAATAAAATACTCAAAGGAATCTTGGTTTCTCCTAGTTAAGGGTTCCATGGTAAAATCTCGGTGTATTGTGTGATTTCTTGTTTCATTTACGTTCTTGATTAAATTCTTCCTCTCTTATGATAGGATTGGTGTGGAAGTGTCTTGCATTTCCTGAAAACTCCATCTAATACTAGGCATAACAATTACTTTACCCTTAACCCCTTCCACACCCAAGCCCTAAGTGTAGTATGCCTATACCTGTTGTTTAATAATGATATTTTATGGATATGATCGTTCACCTACAGTTTAATAATGATTTCACATGGTTTAATGATGATTATGGTACGTTGATTATGCTTTTTTATTTTAATATAAGCATAATATTTTAGTGGATTCAATATTCTTTATATGGAATATTTATCCTTCTTTCGAAATTAGTGTTCAACATGCGCTAGATTATGTATGATGGAAAACTTATCTATATCTACTCTCACACACTCTCTCTCTCCTCCTCCCTCTATCCCCCTCCCTTCCACTATCTCTCCTTTCTCTCTCCTAAATCTACCATCTCTCTCTCACCTCTCTCTCTCTCTACCCCCCTCTTTCTCTTCCTCTCTCACCCTCTTACACTCTCAAACAATCCATCTCTACCCCCTTCCCTCTTTAACTCTTACATCTAACCCTCGCTCTCTCACTGCTTGTATACCGCTCCCTCTCTCTCCCCCACTCTCCCCACCTTGATCTCTTTTCTTCTATATAATCCCTCTTCCCTCGCTCTCCCGCCTTCCTCTCTCTCACACACACACTCTCTCTCTACCCCCCCTTCTCTATCTCCATGTTCCTCACTCTCACACACTCTCTTTGTCTTCCCCTCTCCCCCTCTCACACTTTCTTTCTTCCTCTCTCTCCGCCTGCCCTCCCTACATCACAAGGAAATAAATTTCCTTGAACTAGACATGTCAAGACCTATACCTAGACCTAGACATAGTAATACAATCACATGACAAGACCTATACCATGACCTAGACCTATACGATGACCATGACGTAGACCATGACATAGACCTAGAGTTAGACCTAGAACGTGACCTATACCATGACATAGAGCTATATATCGACATAGACCATGCCCTAGACCTATACCAAGACCATGATCTATACCATGACCTAGATCTTGACCTAGACCATGACCTAGACCCCCCTAGCTCATTCTAAGCCAAGGCATAACCTATACTCAACCCTTAACCCCCTCCACTCTTTATCCCTAAGTGCACTATGAATATACCTCTTGTTAAAGGAACCACAACCATTGCACCCACATCACCCACATCCTAGTGCTCTAACCATTTCTATATGCTTCAAAACACTTTCAATCCTAAGCACTTAGGTCCTAGTTTTCCCCAAACCCCTATACATATTGATTCATAAAGGTGTTTGGTATGTAATAAATTTTATATCAGTTTCATTATGAGTGCACACATGCTCTTATGACTTAAAAATCCTTTTGATTGTTTCTCATCCATGCTCAATAGGAATGTGTGTGCATTCCTAGAATGCACACATGCTTTAGGGCACACACATTCTAGGAACGCGCATGTTTCTACTGGGCATATTGTTTTTCCAAGAATACTTCTCGACCTCATCTATCTCAAGATCAACAAAGCACACCCGAGATATGCACACAAAAATAGCACACACAGACATGTTTTTATTATTTTATTCTTGTTGTTTAATTCATAGACATGTTTGTGCTATTGCAAGACAATTGTGGGAAGAATTGGAAGACAAATTTGTCCAAGTGGAATTGGAATTTTTGGTTGTGTGTTCTTGGAATTAGAGAAAACATTTATCTAGTTGGAATTGTTAGTTGTGTCTTATTGTGTAATAACAAGACAATTTTTTCCAATTGGAATTGTTTGTTGTGTCTTCTTGTGTAATACCAAGACAAATTTGTCCAATTGGAAATTTTAGTTGTGTAATACCAAGACAAATTTATCCAATTGGAATTGAAATTGTTAGTTGTGTCTTCTTGTGTAATACCAAGAAAAAATTGTCCAATTGGATTTGGAATTATTAGTTGTGTCTTATTTTGTAATACAAAGAAAATTTTGTCTACTTGGAATTGGAATTGTTAGTTGTGTCTTCTTGTGTAATACCAAGACAAATTTGTGGTGAGGTGGTTGGAAGCCAATTTTTCTCTTTAAACATGGGGAACCAATAGATTTGAGAAAGAAAGTCCTCGGCGAAATATAGAAAGATCAAAATATTAGAAGAAGAAATAAAAAATACAGAGTAACATATGTCAAAGCGTAGGATTTCAAAAGAGGCAAATCCAACTTCTAGCAGAATGGATTTCATTGTTTTTTCTCTTCCATCGCCAAAAGAAAAGCATAGGAATTCAGTAGAGACCAATCCATGTAGTATCTCATCAAGAAAACTTGTTGTGGATGACCAAATGATGGAGGATTTTCTTGGAGTTGATTATACAATGGATAAAATTAGAGAGACAACTGGTGTGAAACATTGTGGTGAAGAAGTTTATGTGGTGCAACCTCTTGTTGGATAGTCAGTCATTCCAGAAACTAGTCAATCCCATGTCCATTATCCTCCTAGTTTTGATCCACAAGTGATTGAAGAGGAAACAACTGCAACATTGTTAA
>JASDQU010109617.1:0-15243 GCA_032191745.1 Picea mariana | reverse complement strand
AGCTAGGGGCTTTTGGACATTCTGAATCCATTGGCATTATTTTCACATCCATTTGAAGACTTATTTTTTATCTTTTTAACCATTGAAGTTTTAGGAAGCTCAAGGGAGCTTAAAGCCCTCATTGTTTGAGGTCTTGCTCAGATGAGTCTATGTTTGTTTTCTGTGATTGAATAATCATTTTTGGCTAATTATTATGCTATGAACACTTTGGGATAGGTTTAAGATCCATTTGAGGAATTTTACAGGTGTTTTTTCCACAGAGAAGCTCAGGGAAGCTTAAGGCCACATGTAGAAGAGGTCATGCCCGGATGAGCCATGAGCCGTTTTCAAATGTTTATTAGTAATTTTTGGGGTTTTTATGTGTTTTGATCTCAATGGTATAGTCATAATTTCCATTGGAGTTGAGAATCATCTTGTAAAATAATTTTTGACAAATTAATCCCAGAGAGTCAAGTCCATTGATGGAGGCTCAAGGAGATGTAGCCTGGAGAGGGGTGAACTCCTTTATCATGTTGTTCTTGTTGTGAGTGTTTGTTGGTTATTATTTGCTGCAAGTTATTTTTGTTGTTGTATTTATTAAAAACAACATATTTAATCTTGCAAATACCTCACACATAACCATTTAAAAGAAGCATGGACTTAACACATAATTCATCTTACATATTTTAACACATGGAGCAAGGTCCTGTAAAGTTTTATTTTAATGAAGTAGAGGGTGGTTGCGTAGCATAACAAGTTAGCCCACTATTTTCAGATCACAGTCAAATTCCAGGCCCCCTTTTTCCTGTACATAATGCCCAGCCCAAACTACCATTTCCTGCAATGTTACACCTGTGAGACTTGCCAAGGTTTCTTAACGACTCAATTTTTCATGATCCACGTTGGCCTCCTATGCCGACTAAGTTTCCCCTAATATTAAAAAATTTGAGGGAAAGCCTAGCAAAGACACAGGTGATCACGTAACAACTTTCCACCTATGGTGCTCATCAAAATCGCTGTGATATGACTTCGTACAGTTGTGTTTGTTTCAATGCACTCTTAGTGGGGGTGTTGAAAAATGGTACATCGAGCTCGACCGCTCAATATATTCTTACTTTAGAAATTTGGCAATGGTTTTCCTAAACCATCTCCAACTACCCATGAGATACGATGCTAACAATGAATTGTTGGCCAACTTTTAGCAAACTAAGGCCGATCATATCTCGGATCACATCCGAGAATGGAGACGTTGGAAGAGTTTGATTAAGGTACAGATCTCACCAGATTTCCTGCTGGAGTGGTTCATGAAGTCTTTGGTACCACAATTATCCAAGGACGTTGCAACTTCAAGAGTGTTTTCAGAGAAGGAGGTGATAATGAGAGCACAACAGCTCGAACTGATATACTCTCAGTCTACCTTACTCTATGAGATTTTTCCAAATGCGCTACGGTCCATCCTTGACAAGTCCAGACAAAATTCTAGACCACATGCCGATGGTATAGTTGGTTCAGCACAAGGAAAGTCCATTGATCATCTATCAAATCAATTGCAACAATTGTCGATACAGTAGACAGCAGCCAACCAAACCTCTGGTTCGGCTTCTCCCCCTACCCTAATGTCAGATGTACATAGTGTGCAGTAAACAAAATCGAAAGCCAACCAATAGCCTAGAGGAAAGAAAAAACAATGAAACAAGAAGGGTGAGGGGGATAAGAAACCTAATAACAATGTTCACGGGGGAAACACAAAGAAGAGAAAGTTGAATTATCCATGTAACCTTTTCACGAAGGACCATTTGACTCTCCTATTCCCTTGACTTGCAGAGGCCTAGAATTTATTGGCACAACAAAAGTCTACTGTGCTAACAAACCCATTTCCACATGGGAAAAATATGACTCAAGCCTCTTCAAGCACAGATGGGGGAAGTCAAGGACCCCCCACATCTTCTAGTAATACCTAGGCCATAAATGTTTACATAATGAATGGTGATTCTTATATAGATACCATGGCGCATGATTATGGAATGTCGGAATCTGCCAAAAAGGGTAAAGAAGCCACAAAACCACCTATTCCTCTCCAGATTGAAAGGAAAATGGGAGAAATAATGACATGCATCCCGAAAGGGGTGTTCAATAAATATTATCATAATTTGCAAGGGCTGCCCAAAACTACTCAATGGTGGAGGATTTGTCACAGACCCCTTGAACGATGTCTGCTTTATAGGTCCTCTAGAGTTTCCCTTCGCAGAGAAAGGCTCTGTTATCTTCTTTGGGATCTGTAGAGACTTGTAATCCAGGAATGATCGTTCTTGAGACAACCGACTTAAAACCTCGTCTCCCTTACCACATTGTGTTTAAGATAGTAGTGTCTTACCCCACGAAATATTTTACACAAAATATTTTATGTATAGTGTTTGATGAGGGTGTGTCGACTTGCATGTTGTCGTTGGCATGTTGGAATGCCATTGCCCAACATGTTTTGTCTTTGTCGCCTACTCTGCTTACTTCTTTCGACGATCATTCGTTCACACCACATTGAATCATTCCTTCTTTCCCTGTGCAATTGGGAAGAAAGACTGTGTGTGTCAAAGTTGAAGTGGTTGATGCACCTCTCGACTACAACCTTTTGTTAGGAAGGATTTGTACCTATGAAATGCATGTAGTGGTTGCCACAGTTTCTCGGGTCTTTTTGTTTCCACACAAGGGTCGAATCGTAACCATTGACCAGTTGTCCTTCTCTCATCCTAAACCTTCATTGGGGGCATCCATGGTATCAATGATTGATAACCCTTATCCCAACATCGTCAATGTAGGGGTTGGTTTGTTCCCACCATTGATGGGTACTTTCGATTACCTTCCTCCTTCCAACAATGTCAAGATTATATAGGTTTCCCCTGACCAGCCTAGGGCTGAAATATTTCAACTGTCATCATTCCAAACAAATTACTTTCACTATCTGTGGAATCTTCCTTCCCCATCAGCCACGATGGAAGGGATAGGGCATCCTGGCATGGCCATGCCTTTTTCCGTGGTGTAATTTGCGTACAGTATTTTCCAGCAATCTTCGGTCGACCCCGATCAGACTCTCACACAGGAGTTAGATCCAGTTCTCAAGCCTATTTGGGATCAAGGTTCCCTTGCCAATACCAATTCTTTAGACCTAGTCTTGCCCTCAGATGAGGCAATTCTTGAGGCATTGACTAGTCCAAATAGACCCTGCAATGATCTCCATCACAGATCTTATTTTCTCCCATATTTAAGAAGAATAGAGGTAGGTGAATTTTTGTTGACTATGACTGGAGACAAGTCTTATCCTATTAATCCTCTAGCTACACACAGAGTTCATGCCGAGGGTAATATGGAAAGTATCACTGAAACGATACCTATAGATATCTCCAGAACCCTTGGTGTCATGGAGAATGTCTTTGTCAGAGCGGACTGCTCCCCCGAGGAAATTCAAATATATACAGACTTATTAAAGGAATTTCGTGACATTTTTCCTTGTCTTACGAGGAAATGCCAGGAATTGATCCAAAAATCATCGAACATGAGATACAACTTATCCTGACACCAAGCCGATCCGACAAAATCTTCATTCCGTGAATCCTCGGAAAGCAGCAGCTATTAAGGCTGAAGTAGAGAAACTGATTAAAGTTGGTTTCATCTACCCCGTATAGTTGACGCAATGGGTGTCAAATATCATTCCAATTAACAAAAAATAGGGTACGATTTGTGTGTGCATGACTTTTGTGACTTGAATAAGGCCTGTCCAAAGATAATTTCCCCACCCCATTAATTGATCATATTGTCGATGAATGTGCAGGTTGTGAGGTCTTTTCCTTCATGGATGGTTTTTCAGGATATAACCAGAACTAGATCAAACCCGAAGACCAGCATAAAACAACTTTTATCTGTCTGTGGGGCACATTCGCTTATCGTAAGATGCCTTTTCTCCTGAAGAATGTTCGAGCTACTTTTCAACGGGCCATGTCTTTTTCTTTCCGTGAACTTAGACATATATTCGAGGCTTATCTAGATGATATAGCATCATGATCTCGCAAGAGAGCTAATCATCCTGTGCACCTTCGACTAATCTTCGAATGATGTTGCTGCTATCATATTCACTTGAATCCTAACAAATTCAGTTTTTGCATGACGTTGGGTGGTCTTTTAGGTTTCATAGTTTCGACAACATGGATCATGGTCGATCCTCTTAAGGTTGAGGTGATATTTCAATTGCCTCCCTCGTGCACAGTCCCCCAGCTTTAGAGCTTATAGGGGAAAGTGAAATTTCTTCGGCATTTTATTGAAAACTATGTCGAGATCACTAAAGGGATCATGCATTTATTGAAAAAGAGCATCCCTTTCTGTTGGGACAAATTTGATCAGCACTCTTTTTCAGCGTTGAAACTTTCCCTTACATATGCCCCTCTGCTTCAGCCTCCCAATTATAATAAATATTTCTTATTGTACTTGGTTGCCACAGAGTCGACTATCGACATGGTATTGGTTGAAGACGATGATATTCTCGAAGAGCATGTGATTTATTACCAGAGTCGAGGCCTGGTTAGGTCAGAACTCAACTATTTCCATGTTGAGAAACTTGTGTTGGTAGTAGTGCATGATGTCCAATGGTTCTGTCATTATATTTTGCTTCGTAGGACCACTGTCATCGTTTTTGTGAATCCATTTCAATATCTGTTCACACGATGCACTATTGGTGGAAAGATCAGTAGATGGATTGTTATCCTCTAGGAATTTCACTTTGATTTTGTTTCTATGAAATCCAAAAAGTCACTGGTCTTTCCGGAACTTATTTCGAAACTTCTGGTTGAATCTGGTGATGATACCCCCGAAGAGTCACCTATTAAAGGATATTTTTTCCTGGTCGCATCTTCGGACCCCTGGCGTGGAGATATACTAGTATATATCTATACTTTGAAGTGTCCTTCTTCTTCTTCTCACGACGAGCGTTGACGAATCTGCCATCAGGCACAAAACTATCTCATACTCAATGACACTTTGTATTGTCGAGGTGTAGATTGCATTCTTCGCCGGTGTCTTATCCATGGGGAAGCAAATCTCGTTCTTAGTGACTGCCACACTAGAGCATGTGTTGGTCATTTGTATGGGTTGGCAACAGCCCAAAAGATTCTAGGATTTGGTTACTTTTGGCCTACATTAATCAAGGATTGCGTTGAATCGGTCAAGAAGTGCCACCCATGCCAAATCTTCTCTCAGAAGATGAGGGCACATCCTACTCCCATGTTTCTCATCATCATTGTTGGTCCCTTCACAGGGTGGGGGATTGATTTTACTACATGCCACCTGAATTCAACCAGGGGGCATCATTATATCATCGTAGCAGTAGACTACTTCACAAAGTGGATCGAGGCTATGCCAACATTTAATAATGATGTTGAAACAACGACTCTCTTCATTTTTAACTAGATAGTATCACAGTTCGACATCCTGAAAGTGATTTTCACTAACCATGGAAGTCACTTTCATAACAAAGTGATGTTTGAGCTAACATAAAATCTTGGGTTGAGGAAAGAAAATTCATCACCGTACTACCCACAAGCGAATGGTCAAGTGGAAGTTGTAAATAAGTCCCTCAAGACTATTCTACATTGAACGACCAATTCTACCAAGTCAAATTGGCATTTGATGTTGTACTCTGAATTATGGGCCTACCGAAAGTCTATAAAGACTGCAATCGATTTCTCACCTTTTCAACTCGTTTGCAGGCTAGAAGAAGACTTTCCTATTGAGTGTCAGATCCCGTATTTAAAGTTGGAAGTAGAGTTACTTCTAGACACTTCACTGCTTGAGGAAAACCTATTATATCTTGAGAAAATTGATGAGAAACACCATGATGCAACCTTGGCCAACAAGTCTCACAAGAAACAAGTCAAGTGTCAATATGATCGGTCCGTTCATCCTTGAATTTTCTTCGAAGGTGACCTTGTCTTGGTCTACGACCAAGATAAGGATCCCCTAGCAGCAAGAAAGTTCAAACCCATGTGGTTCAAACCTTTCATTGTGAAATAAGTCTTAAATAAGGGCACTTATCTTCTGGTTGACTTTGAGGGAAATTCTTTCACGGAGCCTAGAAATGGGCTCTACCTCAAGAAGTATTACTCTTAGGTCGATCACCTGGGTGACTTCTTGTACATATGTACAGTTCTTATACAATTAGTTTTTGTCTTTTTGTTTTATGGATGTGCTATTATTTATGTCATCTTTTTCATTGTGGTAGATGTCAAGTGAATCGGAGGTGTTCTTTGGGTTCATGGACGGCGCTAGCTGACACACTTGGAGGCTTGCTTCCACATCTTGGGTGATTTTCATGCCTTAAGGCCAGTTGCTATCTTCTGGAGGTATCTGTCTAGGTGACACCAAAAACAATGTCGTCGAGTACAATGCAGTGATAGAGTTACTTTGTGATGCTTTGTTGCATGATATTTCTCACCTTCGGGTATACTTAGATGCTCAATTGGTTGTGTCCCAATTAAATGGAGTTTACCGTGTTTATGAGAATAATTTACACTAAAGTTTCCTTAGGGTATGTCTCTTAGAACATTGCTTTGATTGCATTACGTACATCCATGTTCCTAGGAGATTAAATCAAATCATAGATACTCTAGCCAATCAAGTATTAGATTGGCATATTGCACACACTTAAAAATGTACATAAATTTGTAAATAAATGTGATCCATAAGATATAATATATATATATATATATATCAAAAAGTCTCAAAGTACATAGGTGGGTGCGAACGCCTCAAAAATAATAATCTGGTTTACATCATGGGGATTATGCCCTCAAAAAATATACAAAAAGTTCCCTCAGTACATAATGAATCCATCCTATCTAAGCTTGGGGCCTATTTTCCATGTTGTAGTGAACGATGACGTTTTCCAAATTCCAGAATATTTGGACCCAAGTCTATGGTACCCCAACTACATGAGGTTGCACGGATGGCCGGACATCCTCGATCTCGACCATGGGAACTACATGATTGAGAGCGGTGAGGTTCTGCTCCACCCGTATCAAAACTCTCTCAACCTCTTTGGCTGGAGGTCCCCCTGCGGTTGTGGGTCTGTCGACTATTGCTGGTACTGCCTTTGGTTGAGGAGATCACCTAGTCTTCAAGAAGTCTTTCGATCACACTAGTCCCACATCTGTATATAAAAAATGCATAGTTGTCAATACTCTGATACATATAAAAAATTATATATATAAAAGAAACTAAAAATTAAATAACCTTAAAAAACACATACCTAACTCTCCTTGCTCCTCTCTGGGAGGTACGGGCATGTTTGGGTTTCTAGAGAAGTTGATTCCAACATAGGGGTAGTCCTCTATCGCTAGAATCTGCCATGCCCAACAGTCGAAGAACTTTTCATCGAAGCCCTCTATGGTCCTTCCTCCCCCCTATCGTGGAAACAATGATTCCCATTTGCATACTACTGGGAAGGAAGCCACATGCTCCCATACAGTCTCTCGGGGACTCAGACTGGGTACCCTCTCGAAGATGAACGAGCACAAAACGGTATTGAACCTGAAGTTATTTTTGCTATGCTCATGACAATCTGTAAGATGCCTCTTCATGCAAGTAATCATGGTTGTTCTCCAGTCAAAAACACGTGCATCTAGGCACTGCATGGCACAATAGATGTGCGCCCGGGAATCCTAGTGGATGACCATGAATCTAGTGATCCACCCAATGAGAAGTAGGATCACTTTCAGTGACAAGTTGGTGACCTTGTTGATGGGCACTTGAGAACCTAATTTTTCAGTGCCAACATCGCAGTGCATCCCAATGTAGTCAGTGATGTTGAAGGGCCGAGGGGGAAATGTATGCAGGTTAACTAGTTCCCCTCTCCTTGAGAGGCTAGTCAAGAAATACATATCCTCAATCGCTGGAGTCAACGAATTCCCTCAATCATGAACGCCTCTATGTCTGGGTGCTAGTAATCCACCAGTGCATTCAGTAGCCTGGTTTGTTCCCTCATAAGTGGACACTCATAGAAATTCCATAGCCCACATTGTTTCAATGTGACAATGGTAGTAGGGTCCTCATCGAACAAGAAATTGATTTCCTCGTGTTCCCTATCCCTCCAATGGACATACATCCTGTTCCATGATAGTTCAAAAGGGAGTTAGCTCTTGCATATTTATTTTTCACATGCTTTTGAGGGTGTACGTGGGTTGTTTTGGAAACAATTTCATATGTACATGGGCATATTGTTTTCTTCCCGCATACATGTAGGGTCATCCTTTTTAGGAGGGTACGCCCCCCAAAAAACCAAAAACAATGCACAAATGAAGAATGGAAATGCAAGGGGGGTGAGTTTATACTTACTTGGTCTGAGCATAGGTTCGTTTCATCCTTTGAAGATCCTGGAATAAACTCTTTTAGAAAAGGGGTCTTTTTCACCTTTTGGTTAATTTTCAAGTTGCAATGGTGAAAATGAGATGTCAGCTTCTATTTATAGACTTTTTTGGCTTTTTTTGCCAATTTTTTGAACCCTTTTGTCATTTTTTTTGGCTTAGAAATCATATAATTTGGTTCTTGAGTTTCTTATTGGATGTTATGATGCACTTTGCCTTTTGGTTTGGTAACTTTTTTTAGAGATCAATCACTTTTAAAGGTTCTTTGGTAAAAGTCTCTTTTTCCAACTTTCTACATAAAGTTAGGTGTCCACCTCCACTTTCTACATCTTATTGTGTTTTCTGCTTTTCCATAGGATTGATCCCACCAAAGTGTGACACGAAACTATCATTGTTGTTTTAGAAGTGTTGTGATTAGGTGGTAGAGCCTACCTTTACATGGATTCCCTAGATAGATCCTTGTTACATTTTGGCGTCCATGTTGTCTATAATGAATTTAGGCTCAAGAGTCCATGTTAGTCCTGTCTTGATTACGAGATTGAGCCTTATTCATATAATGCACCGTCACTCTTGGCCTCACCCTCAGGACTCCCAAAATAAGCATGCTTTGTTATATTTCAAGCTCACTTTGAAATCCAAAAGAAAATTCGGATGAGACTACATTTATGCTTTTCAATCTTGTATGGATTAACTGAGAAAAGTAACATCTTGGAGTCTTCTTTAAGCCCTTTTCAAAATCTCTAAACATGAAAATATTGTTGAGCAATATTATTCTCCTTCACGCTTGCCAAACTAAAACTTGAAGACACGTCTTTCCAGCAGTAGTTTACCCCTTTTTCGGTCCGAATGGTCAATTGTACGAACAAATGTATACTCTAGGAACTTCAGTTTTCTAGAAGAGTATTCTCAAGTATAATTTTAACCCTTTTTCGAGCTCGAGGGACTAAATTTACGAAAAAGGAACATTCTCCTTGGTTTTGGTTTATCACCTTTTTCGAGCCTTGGAGATTACTTACGAAAAAGGAACCCCCACGGAGTCCATAGTTAAGCTCTTTTCAGACTCCCTAAAATTGAAAATATCATCGAGTGACCTTGTTATTTCATACTCATTAAATTGGTCCAAAAGAACATCTACTGGCATGATTTTACCCCTTTTTCTGGCCTGTGGATTATGGATGAAAAAGGTGCACCTCGGGAGATTTGTCTCGCTGAGAGAGTTCTCCTTAGTAAATTTTATATTTTCTTGGGCAAAGGAGACTAAATCTAGAAAACGTTTGTGAGTGCATAGTTAATCTCTTTTCAGACTTATTAAAATTGAAAAGATTGTTGAGTGATCTTGTCTTTGTTACACTCATTAAAATGGCTTTGAATAGATGTCTTTTCGGTGCTATTTTACCCCTTTTTCGAACTGACTAGACTACTTCTGAAAAAGGTACCCCAGTGGAGTCTTCTTTTACATTTTTTCAGACTTTCTAAACGTGAAAAACTATCGATCTTACCTTCTCTGGGCTCATTAAAAAAACATTGAAGGGGGTTTTATTGTGTCTAGTTAATCACATTTTCATCTCTATGCCTTTGGCCTAATTATGACTCCATTTTTCTTTCAACTGAACCTTTGAAGCATGCCTTATACGCAAGCCTTGTAGCACTTTGCCTCTGCGACCTAACACCTTGACCCATGGAGGAATTTCCCCTGAGTGTCCTTTTCCTACACATGTCTCCTTGCTCTGAGCATTAGTGTGTTCCTTGTGATCGGAACTAGTATGCTTGTTTGCGACACTTGTTCCTCCGTTGTAATGTAGCATTTGTTTATTCTTTTTCAAATATCTTTAAAAATTGAAAAGAACAAAAAAAATAAAAAATAAAACCCAAAAAGAGGGGACAGGAAATATATATTCTTTTTTGGAAGCACAATGATTCACCCTTGGACAAAGCATATCTTTCCATTTGTCGTCAAGATTTGGGATCTAATATGACTTTGGGAAGTTGTTATCGCTACATAGAGTTGTGTCCTCCTCCATTTGGTTACTATTCCAAACACATGGAGAGTTTGTGTTTCCTCCTGCATCATGAACTTATGTCAATGTCATGCTACCTAAGTCTGATCATATTTCATTCTATTGTCCAAGGGAAGTTTCAACTGACCTAATTTGGCCTTTCTGTAGTTTGTCTTGTTGAAGGAAAATGTCCCTGTGGACAGGTAGATCTCCTCAAAGAGCTAGACTCTTAACTCTAAGACAAAAAGTGATTATCATGGTCAATAACTTCCTTTTAGATATAGGTGGACTAGTGTGTGAGGAGGAAGGAGAAAAGAAGTACCCTTTACCGGTGTTTGTCCCTGCACGCTCCGAGTTGATCTCCAATCTTTCTCTCCTCGATAAGCCTTGTAGACAAACAAAGTACGACTACTTCCTACTCTATCAAGATTAGTCTAAAATAGGTCTATCTACTAAAGAGACAAATTCATGTTCAATCTCACATGAATTTGTCTCNCTATCTACTAAAGAGACAAATTCATGTGAGATTGAACATGAATTAGAAAGAAATAGGCCAAGCAAATTATATTAATGAGGACAAAACATTCCTTACATTCGTAGATGGATTGCAGCAGTTACGTCAAGTCCTCCTTGTCTATCCCTTGCTCAAAAGATCCACGATATGAATGAAGATAGCTTCACCGATTGCTCCCTATGAGATCATAGGTCCCTTACTTCGAAATCACCTCTGTTCCAGCACCACTTATAAGATCATAAGTTTGGTGTGATTCTCCTTTTTCCAGTCCCCTTTCACCATTAGAAATCTTGGTTATATAGGCTTTTAACCACTTGATATATTCTTGGGGAAGTTGAGGATTTGCCTCCTTCAGTTGAGGATCTACCCTAAGAACATGGCTAGACTAGGGATTTGAGCTCAACTGCCTTCTAAGAATGAAAATATCCTTCCCCCATTCATCTCAACAACTCAACTACTGCCTAAAATAGGTAGCGCTCCCTCAAAAGGGCCATCAAAGCATTGTAGCACTCCCTAGTAGGCTTAAGGGGAGCGCCAGCACTCCTAAAGACACCAGCGCTCCCTTAAAAGGGCCAAAGGAGATTTATAACACTCCCAAACAGTGTAAGGGAGAGCGCCAGCACTCCCAAAAGAGGTATAGGGAGCACTCTCCTGTAAAACTTAGTTTTTTGAGAGTTTTCAGATGGCAAAAGGTTCATGAGCCCAGTTAACCTTTCCTCCTCTTCCAAATCAAGTGTTTGACATGTGCCAAGTGTCCTCTTGATGTTGTTTACAGGCACGACATGGGCATTATGGAAATATGCTTTCTTTAACACTTGCGGCACTTCTAAGCAAAAAGAGACACTTGCGAACCTTGTAATGACGACACTTGCGACACTATAAAAGTGAGTATTTTTTATGTGTAATAGATTGCCCCCCAAAGTATGAAGTTAGAAGATAGGAACTGATAATTGAAATGCTTTGTAGACTTTCAAGCAAGGGTATAGACGTAGAGAACCTGACAAAGATGCACACAAACATACAACAAATATTATGACATGTTTCAAACCCAAGGCAGGCATACCTATGCTTGGGTGATCAAGACTTGCAAGATATGGCCGCCATAAAATACACTGCGGATCCATAATTGTATTGATAAAAAGGTATAGCCACTGAAAATACACTGTGGATCTATACTCTTATGACATGAACTGATTGTAGCCACAAACAATACACATTGGATCTACGAGATGACAAGACATAGCTACGACCAATACAAGGTGGATCTATGTGATAGTATATGTGCCACTATACAAGGTGGATCTATGTGACAATATATGTGCCACTGTTCAAGAGAAACTCCTTCACAACCTGGGAAAAGTACATATCAGAGTGATGGCTCAACCCAGGGTCTTCTTACCGATCCTGATGTAGTACTAATCTAACCATGTGAATAGATGTCCTGATGTCAAACATGGCAGAAACCACTTGATTAGCAGCCAATGATGTAAACCGTTAACAAGCGCGAGGGAGATCACCATCAATGTCAATGATTCCCAACGTACCCTAGTACATTCCAACGAATGTGAATGGATGAGCTGGAGTCGAACATCTGTGGAATCATCCAATTAGAGGTCAATGATGTAAACCTGTTGTCGGACGTGAGGAGGCCTGCCATTGAGGCATGCAGGTCCCAAAGTACTAACTGGTTTCTAAGTCTAATTCTTGGATAATGTGTTGAAGTCGACAGGAATAGGCTCGTCGAAGGAGGGCCTTGACGTATCCCCCATCAACGACACGAAACGAACACAGAGATGTAATTGGTAGATCAAATGAACATGGACTGACATGGGTATTGAGACAAGATATTTGTGATGGATGACTCTCGAGGTGGATACTTCCATTGAACACTGAGGCACAACAGCAGAAACATGACATGGACCAAAACATGATGACACATTGGATACTATGACTTTCGTAAGGTGACCCAAAGGAGTGAAAGAAACTCAAAGGATTGGCTCAGTGCAGAGGTTTAGCAGATTAAGATGTGTGCAAAGACAAATTGTTTTGTTCAAGGGCAACTCTAAGAGTTATTTGGTAGTGTTCTCAAAAAACTGCTTGGCTTTCTTCTTTCAATTTTTCCCCCATCCAGATAGACGAGCACCTCTTTTTAATTTAACGAGCTCGAGGAGGATAACACATGCTCGATAAAACTCACCTTCGGTAAGTTCCTCTTCCTATGTTTAAAAAACTGGAAGAAGTAAGGGTTCGATCCCATATGGGTCTGTCGATGTTTTGTTTAGAGAGTCCAAAGACAGAAAACTCAAAGGTTTTTCATGATTATAGAGTTTGGAAAAACACTTAAAAGAGAACTCTCTCAGTTCCTTTTTCGTAAAGTAGTATGACGAGACTGAAAAAGAGATAAACTATCGTTCAACAGATGTTTTCTTCAAATAATTTAACGAGCGTGAAAAGAACAAGGTCACTCGGTAATATTTTCATATTTAAAGAGTCTGAAAAGAACTTAAAGATGACTCCAGTGTTGTCCTTTTTTGTAATGTTAGTCTCGCGAGGCTGAAAAAAAGATAAATTATCACTTGAAAGACACCCTTTCAAACTGTTTAACAAGTGGGAAAGGGAGCAAGATCACTTGGCAATATTTTCATGTTTAGAGAGTCTGAAAAAACCTTAAAGGAGACTCCATAAGGTTCCTTTTTTGTGTATCCATACAGGTCCGAAAAAGAGATAAAAGTCTACCCGGATGCATTCTCATGTATTTATGAGCACGAGAAAGAACAAAGACTAAGATCGATATGCCCCCAGCTTAAAATCTGGTGACTTAGCTCTAGAATGATCGGAAAAGGATGGAGACATTCCCTCCAAGCTTCAATTCATTCACTGGCTCTAAGGTTGTCACCAATTTCTCTAGGAGATGAGAAAAAGGAGAAGGGTGGATGAAACGAAGGTTCAAGAGAGATGACTGTTTCATTTTTTAACGAGCTTGACACAAGAAAAGAACTATGCTGAAGGCCTCCATTTCATTTTTTAACAAGCTCTCCATAGAGAAGAGAAACTATGATCGTGGTTTCGGTTGGATCATGGCTTCCAAGAGGATAATGCTCTGGAAGGATACCATGTTGATCTTCATTGGATGGAAGATAATCGCTTGAGAAGGAACACATGCTGAGGGCTGCGATAGGAGTAAGGAGATCAAGCTCCAATAATCCTACCAAAGAAATCACCATGTCCACTACTGGATCCAAATTGTCGGAAGTTGAAATCATGGGAGATGATGAAAAATCAACACCAGGAGGGGAGATAGATGGTATATCTGCCCGAATTTCTTCACGAGGGGGAAGAAAATAGGATCAGTGACAATTATCATTCTGAGGTAACATGTCAATGAAAAAAATCTCCATAATAGATGCATCCAAATAAAAAGTCGGGGAAATGTGATTGATCGCAGATGACACGGAACACAATCGTGATTGCATCGAGGAAATGTCAAGCACCAATAGATGTTGGTCATCTGACGAGGGAGAAGCGTATGACATTTCGGCTGGACTAAGTGGAATGGTGTCACTTAGTGCATCGAATTCCAAAGGACAAGGTACAATCTAAGGGTCAGATGATCCCAAAGATTGATAAGCCGCAGTCGAAATCATATCGACGGTGGCAATGTGATGTGTAGTCAGTGGAAGTGGTGTAGGGAAGGTACCCATGAGGCTAGAATCTTTCAGTAAGCTAACACCAACACTTTCATACATGATCTTGTGGTCTCCCAAAAAAGGAATGTTGTTGGTAACGGGGGGGGCACATGCATCGGGTGTACAGAAATCTAGTTGGTCGATAGTGACAATTTTGCCTTGATGGGGAAATTGTACACATCGAAACACTGACGAGGTGATGACAGTCATAGCATAGAACCAATTTCTTCCGAGGAGTATGTTTTAATCGAGGGGGGCATCAACCACCTCAACATCAATAGTAATAGTTTTTCCACCTAACTGAACAGCTAAGGATTGCAAAAGTTCGTGAGCATGAAAGCCTATCCCATCGAAAGTGCATAACATCGTAGGGGATTTGTTAAGGGTGGGTGATTTTAATCCTTTCCAACAAGCCAAAGACATGACAGAAGTAGAGGCTCCCTCATCCAAGATAGTTCAATGGATTTGTTGATTGTGAACAACAACATCGATTTGAAAAGCTAGTTGGTGGGAGAGTCGAGGCTGATGATCATCCAAATTAAACGTGAGGCTATTAGATGACTCAGGATCGAAAGCGCTAATGGCAGACAAGAGCGTTCTATGTTGACTAGGATAGTGTTATAGAACTTCCAAAGCAAACATAGCACACGGTGCTTGAGCCAAAT
>JASDQU010109616.1:28891-77536 GCA_032191745.1 Picea mariana | reverse complement strand
TCTATACATTATCATACATATGAGCTACAACCTCTGTTTTTCAAGCTGCAACTTGCTGAGACCACCAACTCTTTGTTTTCTCTAGCACCTACTAGAAGGAAGCACCAACTCCCTAGTTTCTCTAGCACCCACTAGAAGGAAGCACCAACTCCCTGGTTTCTCTAGCACCCACTATAAGGAAGAACCAACTCCCTAAGTGTTCCAACACCAACCGGATGGAAGCACCAACTTCCAGTCACACATGCACCAACCTGTATAACAGAGAACAACAGTTCTCCCTTGCACCACCCTGCCACCCTGGTTTCTTTGGCTGCAACCAGATGGAAGATACAACTCCCTATGTTCAAGCACCCACTTGAACCTCTGAGGACAACAGTCCTCCCTAGCACCTCCCTACCACCCTGAAATATAAATATTTTCTACTGAAACTTATTACAATGATTCAATAGTTGTCATTGGCTTACCAGGCTTATCATTGTTCTGCTATGCTGCTCTGCTATCCTGTATCAGTGTCTCTCTGCCTGCATCTTCTTGCACTTTTTGATCTTTTGCTTTTCTCTACAAGTGCACCTTAGCCTTCTTTTACTGTCTCGGCTATGCATCTTTGTTCTTTGCTTCTACTGCGCTTTATGCTCTGCGTCTTATTTTGATTCTATGAATTATGCCTCTTCTGTGTATTTCAACTCCTACCCACAGCATGTTATTTCCCATGTGTAATTCCTCTCCACAGCAGCCTCCATATCTTCTTTGTTCTACGTATTTATACTATATGTGCACTTTCTTCGTCCTCCATGCATAATTCCTTTGCATGCTCTTCACCGTGCCACTATTCTTCTCATCGGGTTGTTCACTGCCACTCCACTTTTTTCTCTGCTTCGCATGCTCAAGCCTCAAAAAGAAAAAACTGCATCTCTCTTCTGTCTATCCATCATTTGTTACTCATCTCTGAGTTTTATCTCACACTGTGCATACTGTTGTTTTCCCTTTCTTACATTTCAACTCATTTTTTCATTCAGAACAGCCAAATTTGCACAGTCGCTTCATATCACCTTTTATTCACACACGCCTCATCAGTTATACCTTGGATATTCTTGGGAAAAAACGCCTCAGCAACTGAATCGCCAACCGATCAAGAATCATGAATCAGTTTTTCTAACTGAATCGTAACTGATAAATTAACTGTGAAGTGCAACAGTAGCCCTCCAATTATATTCAAATTCTTTTGCATTGTTGGATTAAATCAGTAGAGTTTCGTGTTTATCCCATATGCCCATTGGCTGTGACTGAGCACTAAACAGAATTAGAATTTCATGATCTCGCATCTCAGCATTCCTGTGATAAAGGATCTTGACACTCCAAGTCGCGATCGATGAGACTCCGAGATGGAGCTTAGCACCGCCAGCTTCTTACCCTCACATGACTACCGGCAGTGACCACAGGCTGCACCAAAAGGTGCTTCGTATTTCATGAACTTATAAACTTCATCGATCTTGATCAACGGTCGAGATCTTTAATAATCTGACGGTCCAGAGCTCATCACGATCTTGCATATCACGATTCCTATGATGAAGGGTCTTAATGCTCCAAATCGCGATCGTCGAGACTCCGAGATGGAGCTTAACACCGCTAGCTTCTTCCTCCATCTTTCGCAGATGTAACCACTGGCTGTGATCACAACCTTATTCAAAAATGCATTTCGCACTTTTGCGTCTCGGGTATTCTGGGATGAGTCCTCTCGACTCTCCATGTCATGAACTCTGAAATAGAGCTTGGCTTCTCTAGCTCTCAACAATGTGACCACAAGATATGACCACTCGCCAATCAAATGAGCACTTCGCTCCTTTGACTTTCTAGTCAGCGAAATGTTAATCCTTCACCACATGTCCCTCTTGGATCAATGGTCAAGATCTTATCGCGATTTCACCACTTCACGAGACTTCTTCATGCTTTATCAACGATATACAATCCTTGGTGATCTGATGATCCAAATCTTTTCGTGATCTCGCATATCGCGAGTTGGGAGGTTAGAGAACTTCCTTCCTTTGACCTTTTAGTTAGAAAAATGATGATCTGTAACCATATGTCTTTCCCGAAGATGGACGGTCCTCCTTCTTTCATGATTTTGTAAGCCTGCTTCACCTTGCACTTTAAAGAACGTGCAGGTTCTCCTAGATCCAATGACGGTCGGACCCCGTGCTCAAATCTAATGCCCGAGATTTGTCCTCCATATGCGCACTCGACCTATCTGAATTCAAATCTAACAATAATTCTCAATGGGATCCAATGATCACTATCGCTTCTTCTCCCGAGCTTACACATCCTCCTGATTTGGAATAATTTCTAAGTGTCAAAGGCCTCGACCTTTGATCCATCTAAGATCCTGAGTATGTTATCTCTCTTGAGCTTTGGCAATGAGTTAACCTCGTCCCTAGTGCACACCTATGCACTGTGTGCGACTCTGCGCTAATCCTCCTGAGCTTACGTTGTTCCTATTTTTCCATCGCTGTACACTTTGATCTCACCATCAATGACAAGCACACTCTGCCTGTAAACATGCCAACAATTATGAGATGCCCATGAATCCATCAAACAGTTGTACAACACTTTATCATGAATGTTCAATGATGTATAACAAGGAGGGGAAGAGTCATCCCTATCCTCTACCAAAGGTCCTAGTATGACAGTTGGTTTTTCATCTTGGAGGTTGACAAAGTCTGTGGGATGAGATGAAGGTTCAAGCTACAGCATTTTGGAAAGGTACCTTTTGAAATCCTCATTCTTAACTAGCTCCAAAAAAGGCACGAGGATTTTAATTTTTTGAATCTCATTCTCAAAGCTAAAAGAGGAGGGAGGCTTCATATTCTCTTTAACTTCTGGGGTAGGGCTCTCAGCCACTGTCTGGGGGTTTTTTGCCTATTTTTCTTTGCTGCTAGTTGTCACATCCTTAGCAGGATTCTCTTTTCTAGTAGGCTGCTCAGAAATGTCAGAATTCCCCACTTTCTTCTTTGACCTTAGGTTGTACCTATTTGGATTACCACTGGTCCTTTCCCCTTTTCTCGGCTCATTTTTTTGACTATCCATGAGAGACTCTTCATATGCAGATTGGGTTAAATGAGGAGATGAATAGGTGTCACCAAGACAATGGATTTCAGGATTTGCATCCTCTTCCTCTCCTTCTTCATCAGTAACCAGGTTATTTTGGAGAGGCGCTTGGATTTTTTTATCATCCCTATTTCTTTGATCTATTTGGATGATCTAGGGGACATTATTGGGTCTTCTGAAATTACCCCTATTGTCAACATTATGGGGGTTCCTATAGATATGTTTTCCTTCAAATTTCAATTTCTCTATTTCTGCATAAAGGGATTTTACCAGTTTTGTCAACTCATCCACTTGAGGGTAGGCAGCAGAGGAATTAGAGGTTGAAGCTTCATCCCTTCGTTTTCTTCTATCTCTATCAGCTTTACTCCTAAGTTTGTCAGTTACCAATATATTATATTCTACTTCAAGGGTTGCATATTGCATATGAGATAAAGAAGCAGCTCTTCTTTCTCTCAACAGGAGGCAAAACTCAGGGTCAAAAGCACTAGCATAAGTAATCTTGGCAGAGTTTTATGTATAATTTATTTCAGTGGGAATCTTATTGTACATCTTATTAAATCATTTTGAGAAGTCTGAAATAGATTCCCCCTCTTTCCTCTTAAGTGACCCAAATTTTGTAATATAATAAAGAAAATATTTTTTGTCCCCCCAATGCCTCAAGAATGAATCATCCATAGCTTTAATCCCATCAATATATCTAGGGGTAAAACCCCAAAACCATTTCCTAGCCTCACCATCAAGACTCTGTACAAAAACTATCATCCACACATCTTCATTTTCAATGTTAATATTATCTGCATAACTATAAAAAGATGAAAGGTGTTCTTCTGCAGTTATGTCTTCCTCCCCTGTGAACTTGGGCATGTACTTAAGGGAGTCTCCAGCTGGGAGAGAATTCATAGGTTGAGGTCAAACAAGAGGGGCATATATAGCATCCACTAGGGCATCCATCCTGTTTCTAGGAGGATTAGCACCTTCCATTGGGATGTAAACTATAGGAGAACAAGGGGGAGATGGAGTTTAGATAGGTAGGACTTCAGTTGTGTTTCTAGGGGAAAAGTGAAATGGTTGAGTGTTGGAGGAGAATGATATGGGGTTCAAGGGAAAATAAGTTCCCCCCTCTTTAGATACAGAAACTTTGATAGGAGGAGGAGTAGGAAAACCCAAAGTGGGAAAATATTCTAAGCTCTTTGGTCTAAACCACTTTACAATATCAGGGGAAACAGGAATTTCAAAACTTTCTCCTTCCTAATGGAGACTAGAAGGGGGAATTTCAACAGGAAATATTTCAAAATATAAACTTTTGGAAACTCTAGTAGATGGTATAAAAGGATAATTGGATACAACTACTGGAGTTTTAAAAGAAGAATCATGTAAATTACCAGAATCACCTGGTACAACAGCTAAAAGTCCTTCTTGAGAGGTCTTTCCTTTATTGATAATCTTCTCTGGGTTAGCTTCATGTGTTTCCAGAGGCATCTTTGGAGTAGACCTCGTGTGTTTGCCTTTGGGATCCACAAATGAAATAATGGAGTCGCCAGGTGCAAGTTGCAATCTTCAAGGTACTAATTTCTGATGCACCTTCAGAATCAAAATTTCTTTGTCGTTCAATACCAGGGAAATTTCTTCAATTCCTCCCCAGAAACGCCACTAAGAATGTTAGCACTGAGATTCACCCTCAGATTGTAAGAGGATAATCCCAATACCCATCAAAATTTTTGTGGAGGTAGGTTTATGAGTGGAGGTCAAATGGACAAAGCTCAATACAAGAATGTTTCAACACAGAAACTGGATAAGAAATGCATAAGGAAATGAGGTCCTCATTAACTTCAGTCAGTGTTTTAAGGCTAAAGGTGAGCAGAAGGAAGACTTAGTGAGAAAGGTGGACAAGTCTTCCATGCACATCCGACCTTCAAGTAGCTTGGTGAAGAAACACTTAGGCACAAGAGCACTCTTGAACTCAAGTTAAAGATACTGAAATGTATCACAGCAATATTATAATCAAACCTCCATTACAATACAAATACAACAACTCCTCTGGATCATCCATGCACGAGAATTTCAACATAAGAGGAATCAAGACAATGAAAGAAAATACTGAAACAGGTCACAATAGCATTATAATCAAACCTCCATTACAATACAGTTGCAACAGCTCGTCTGGATCATTCATGCACGAGTGTTTCAGCACAACAGTAAACAAGATGATGAAAGACATTGAATTCTATTACTACGAAAGTATCAAGTCTCATACATAACCAGAGAACAGCTCTGGTATCAAAATATTACAAAATAGGGATCTCTTCTCAACCATTCAACGAACATAACAAAATATTGAACTGATCTATTTATACTCAGATCAGTGAACAACCGCTAGGAGAGTCATCCGACCATCCCATCCAAGGCTTTTTGTCTGTGCATCCTTCTGTCAGACTGTGCGTGTTTCCTTCTGTCAGATGCAACCTTAGATCAGTATGGGCCTACAAGAAGAAACCATCCATCGTGGTATCTTGGGCTGATAGTTTTGTCTCCTCGGTCATAGATTTCATGCTTCCTATTTATGGACTCAGCTGAGGTTTCAACTACCAATCCTTGTTCATTAACTGAATCCTCCTTGGGATCAGAGAGTGGTTGGAAAACTAGCAGGTGAACATGTGTTGTTATTAGATACGACATTATACGTGCATGTGATTTCAGGGCCGTCGAAATCGGTTTGGACCCACACCGCTTCCGAGCCCGAAATGCACCATCTTCTACCACGTAGCCTCTCCGCAATACCGTGGTTTTGATTTTGGCCCGCCTTTGGATTTTGACACACGTGCATCTCGTGGCACTGAAATGATTGGCGGTCATTCATCTGATCATGATCTGTGATCTAGGCATGCCAGTTGTTTTAGTACCCCCATCAAAGCTTTATCTTCCTGCCAACTATGGAATCCTTCCAACCACGTTTAGAGATGGCACTAACGAAATGCACAAGGGATCTCTGCCATGGAAAACTGCACCCGCCTATTCGTTTGTGTTCATGGTTGTCACCTACAACCATGAAGAAATTCACGTGATAATAGGTTGAACCTCAATCAACCAATATCCCATTCGATATCCATTTGATTGTCATGTTAAGTCGATATAATTGCTCCAAATCAATCAGTAAGAAAGAGGAACAATGTTTGATTGTATAGTTGATGATACACAATGGTAGGAAGTCCTCAAGAATCTATAGAGGTTCCCACACAACCATTCATCAATCCAACCACAATCTATCTGAGTAGTCGGGATTGGTCCACGGTTATCATGTATTTCACGTCTCTTCTACAAAGATCTAAAAGAATGATTTCCATTCCTTCGATTTTTATGGTGAGGATGACGATAAGGCACAAAATTTTGTGATGGATAACTATATGAATATGGCTCAGGTTCTAGTGTACTCTCAAGAGTAGAACAACCCAGTATATCAATAGCAATATTCTCATATTCTGGCATTTTAGGAATAGCTAAATTGTCAATTTGTTCAGTAGTAGGATGCTCTTCTGGAAAACTAGTCTGAACTCCACCTGCAACAAATAAATATTCTCTGGTTGAAGTAAGGCCAGGTGTAGGAAAGGAGGAAACAACATTATCATAGCCAATACCTATTCTCGATGATTTTACCTCATGTGTAATAGGAACAACAATACCTCATCCATTCTTCCCAAGTCCTCCTCCAGTGTATCACATCTTGTTGAGCAGTCAAGACCTAATACCTATAGTGTGTTTTTCAAATTTGGGAGAAACAAAACAATCATTAGTATTAGTGTATAAATTAAAAACATTTTTCTTACAAATATCATCAAGGGGTGAAGAAGTAATAGGTTTTGATTAGCCATCATAGAACCTGTTTAGCAATCAGAACAAATTCAGGGGGAAAACTATGGAAAAAAAAATCCTCCAAGATGACTTTATGAGGGGGTTTTGGAACATTAGGTTCCATTGCAAACCTCACCTTTTCAGTTAAGGGATTTGATCAATTATTTGGGTCAATGACCGACTAAACTATTGGTTGGACATGTCCACTTAGGAACCCATATCCATTTTTTATGGACAGCTACAACCAATATTATCTTGTCGTTGTTGGTTTGGCCCATGAGTCGCCATGACTAGAACCTATTTATAGATGATCCTTATGGATCGGTTTATCATCATTGGGAGAGATTTATTTGCACTCTCATGGACTGTCTGTGTGCTTCAGTGCAACGATGTCTTTAGACACCACCACTACTCTCGGATCCTCCATTCTCCTCTACGATTATTCTCTTGTCCCAACAATGGTATAAATCCTATCTCCAAGATGAGGAGGCTTGGGGGGGATTAGGCATATTCCTAGGAGTGGTCGATGCTATCAATGGGTTATGCCTAGTCATTCTTCAATCCTAAGAAGAGTCAAGAATAATTCATTGGAATTCATCGATGTCAAAATAATTGACATGGAAACCCATAATAAAATCATCCCATAATTTACAACAAAAATACAAGGGAACCTCCATGTTATTCTAGGGGGGTTTATCAAGTACCATAAACTACCCATTTGTACAATGGTCTTTTCATGACTGGAATGTGCATTAATCCATGCAAAGATGTTTGTTTCTTAGATAAGAGGGTTGGTTGGTCCTAAGGTCAGTGAATAATTGAACAATCATATTTTTGGTTATATGTAAGTTTTTTATCTCTTCCTTACTCATGTTGTTTGAGTAGTACTCTCTCATCCTAGCCCTATATTTGAGTACATTAGATAATTGGCCATGGGCATGGCCAATGAAAGCAACAATTTTTTCAACTAAAGTGGCCAATGAAAGCAACATTTTTTTCAACTAAAGTGGCCAATAAAATACAAGATGACTCTCTAGTGTTCCTAAACTCTCTAACTAAGTTTCTAAGTTCATCTAATCATTGATTAATTTATGTATATAGATATTGTGAAGAGTTAGAAGGTTAGAGTTTGAGTGTGTATCAGGTTTTCCTCCATAGTGGAAAAATAAAAGATTTGATTAAATAATAACAAACTATTTTTAAAAATTATGTAAACTTCCATAAGTTAACAAATATAAAAATGTCATTTCAAATAAAATTGACCTAGAAAGGAGAGCTCCACTATGAAAAATGTCGAGTGTTGATGCCAATGTCCCTCCTACTTGACCTTTCCAATATTGGGCCTAGTCAGCAAAGCACGCTTGCATTGGACCTAGAAATAAGAGTTTCTTTATGGAAAATGTCAAGTGCCAATTATTCCCATGTGCCTCCTATTTGTCCTCATTGGTACTAGTCCTAATTAGCAAAGCATGCTTGCATTGAGGGGAAAAAATAAAGTGAAGTCAATGTGGGTTGTGGAAAAAATAAAGAAATAAAACCACATTTCTTTTCATTTTTTATATAGATGAATGTGCATGTGTTTTAGTGTGTGCACGCTTTAGAAACACTATGTTTCTAGTGTGTGCATGTTTTTTAATTAAAAATAATGACATGGAAATTTGGTTTCCATACAACAATGGGTCTGCATACAACAATGGCATGCATGGAGCTTTAACATATACTTAAGCTATTTAAATAGGAGCACATGTACGTTCCTTAAATTGTGAATGTATGTTCTCATTGAAATGAAAAGGTAAGCAATTATGTACACCACCCAAGTATATATTTTTATGTATAGGATCGTTTTATATAATGTTATAGAGTTATGGTCATTTAATTTACTTATACTTTATAATTTATAATTTATGATTTAACAAACATGTTCATTATCTATTTGTACATACAATAAATAATTTGTATATAAAAATAATTAAACCAAATATGAAGTTTATGATGAAATAGAGAATTTAACATTACTCATTATTTAATTTTAATTACTAATAATAACATTTTATATAAAACAAATCATAAAAAAATAAATTTAAAAAAGGTGAAATCATTTTTATATATATTTTTTCCCTTGGGAAATGAGTTGAAAATAATGTTTAATCACAAAAAAATTTATACTCAAAACACACTACCTCCAAGGTGTATAATCATCGATGATGGAGTGTACTATTAAGAAACTTTGTTATGTAAAGTCATCAAAATCCTTGATTAGTCTTGTGTGTTGTGTGAGGGGCCACGTTGGCATGCCTAGAGTTACAGTGGTAGCTGTCAGATAACACAATCATGTGTCACGTGAATAAGTGTCCAACTAGTTACTAATTGTTAGAAAAACAGGATCACGGAGCAATAAAATAAAACAAATGCGGAAATAAAACACAGAAGATACGCAACACAATAGAGACACAGATATGCATGGTTCACCCAATGTGGGCTACGTCCACCATAGAAATTATCAGGTTCTTCCTTTATTATTATCCAGCAAATGAAGGGATACAACCTATAGCACACCCGTTGTAACTTCCTCTACTTTCTGTCATGGTCTCCTCTCTTAGAATACAATATTCACAATGATACATAGCCATAATACATTTCCCTCACAAAAGAGGGTTTCCTTCTAGGGAAAAAAACCATAACATAACTTCTACTGTCAGATCTACGACCTTATAATGAACGGTCTGGATTTACAATGAAATTGCAATATACATTTACAAGACAATTTTTCCTTCAGGGGTCCGCTTGCCCCCAGGCCCCACAGAGGGGGTAACCCCCCTTTTCACTCCCCCGCGTGGAGGAGTGTACATTATTCTAGGGTGTAAACTCTTCATGGGGTATAAACACAATTGAAAACAAAGACCTCTCAATCAGGAAGAAGATAACCAGGGTCCACAACCAACAATATCCCACTTGGAGACTGATCTCAACAACTCCACCGCTATTGTATCTGCTAGACTATGAACCTTCTTGGACCTGGAAAATTTCTCATCTTCATCTTCATGCTTGAAGACCAACTGAAACTGAGTAGGAACTCAGTTTCTCCCTTAGTTAACATGTCTGCAGGATTTTGGCTAGTGTGTATATTTTCCAACTTCAAATGTCCATCTTCCAAAATGGATCATATGAAATGGTACTTGAGTTGTATATTCTTAGTCTTCAAATGGAAGGATGAGTTCTTTGCAAGATGAATGGCACTCCCTCTATCATAATACAACCTGTTATTCTCCTGCTTCTTTCCCAATTTCTCCATAAACCTTTGTAACCAAATCATCTCTTTACTAGCCTCTATAGTAGCAACATACTCTCCCTCTGTAGTTGAAAGTGCAACAACCTTTTGCATTTTTTAAATCCAACTTACTATTGTTCCACCTATAGTAAAAACATACCCTATGGTGCTCCTCCTACTATCTTTATCGCCTTCCATATCTGAATCAACATATCTTTGTAGAACAGTGTATGAACCACCAAAACATAATGCATGAGTAGGAGTATCTCTCAAATACCTGAGAATCCACTTTACTACCTCCCAATGTTCTTTACCTGGATTGTTCATATACATGCTCACAACTCCCACTGCATGTGCAATATATGGTCTTGTGCAAACCATCGAATATATCAAGCTTCCAATTGTTGATGAATAAGGGACCTTGGACATGTATTCTATCTCCTCCTATGTCTTGGGACACATTTCCTTAGTTAATTTGAAATGGTTGGCCAAAGGAGTACTAACTGGTTTTGCATTTAGCATTCTAAACATCTCCAACACCTTCTCTATGTACTCACCCTGAGACAATGTCAATTTTCAATTTTTCTTGTCTCGTGTTATTCTTATACCAAGGATTTTCTTTGAAGCACCCAAATCCTTCATGGCAAATGAATTATATAATTTGTTCTTGAGCACATTTATATCATGCATATTAGACCCTACAACAAGCATGTCATCTACATACAATAGCAAGATAATATAGCTTCCATTTTCTATCCTTTTAAAATAAACACAGTGATCAGAATGACATCTACTATAACCTTGTCCTTTCATAAACATGTCAAACTTCAAATACCACTTCCTTGGAGCTTGCTTTAGGCCATACAAGATCTTCTTCAACCTGCATACCAAATTCTCCTTCCCTTTGACCTCATATGCCTATGGTTGCTGCATATAAATCTCTTCCTCCAAATCCCCATGGAGAAAAGTTGTTTTTACATATAATTGTTCAAGATGCAAATATTCTACTGCCACAAGACTTAAAATAGTCCTAATTGAAGTCATTTTAACAACATGAGAAAATATTTCATCAAAATCTATACCTTTCTTTTGTGCAAACCCCTTTACAAAAAGTCTATCCTTGTACCGCTTTCTTCCTCCATCTTCTTCCTTCAACTTGTAAAACCATTTATTCTGCAATACTCTTTTTCCTAAAGGCAACTGAACCAAGTCCCAAGTCTGGTTATTTACCAAGGAATCCATTTTCTCTTTCATGCCTTGCTCCCACTTTTTTTTGGTGTCTACCTGCATTGTCTCTTCATAACATTCTAGTTCACCAGAATCAGTCAACAATAAATAATACAATGAAGGAGAGTATCGTTCAAGGGGTATACTTAACCCGGTAGATCTTCTAACAACACTTGCAGGAGTTTGAGGTGTCAGCTAATCTCGTTGTTCTATATTTTGATTTTCTGGTACCTTTGGAATTTCTTTTCCAGTGATCTCATCAAGCACTGTGTATTCTAGTTTTTCTTTTTCTTGTTTCTTTCCCTGCAACTGATCTTTGTACATGACCTTCTCATTGAATATGACATCTATACTCCTAATGATTTTGTTATTTTCATAATCCCATAAGCGATAACCAAAATCATTAACACCGTATCCAATAAAGGTACACTTCTTGGATTTTGCCTCAAGCTTTGTTCTATTTTCTTTATCAATATGGAAAAATGATTCACATCCGAAAGTCTTCAAAAAGGAATAGTTTATCTTTTTACCTGTCCATGCCTCCTCTGGAATTCTACCATCGAAAGTGCTTGAAGGTCCTATGTTTATTAATTAAACAATAGTATCTACAGCATCTACCCATAACTATAAGGGAAAACCATCATGCAATCTCATACTCCTTGCATGCTCCATGATTGTCTTGTTCATCCTTTCTGGCACACCCTTTTCTTGTGGTGTTCCTAGAATTGTCTTCTCTCTACGAATCCCATGGTATGAACAGTAATCATCAAACTCCTTGTTGCAATATTCACCTCCATTGTCTTATCTGAAACACTTCAACCTTTTTCTTGTCTCATTCTCAACCAAAGCTTCTCATTTCTTAAAAGTATCAAAAACATCAAATTTTTTTCGAATGCAATAAACCCATATTTTTCTAGTTGCGTCATCAATAAAAGTAACATAATAATGAGAGCCACCAAGAGATAATACCTAAGTTGGTCCCCTTAAATCTATATGCACAAGCTCTAACCTTTCATTCTTCTTTTCTTTTCTGACTTTGAGAAATATGACTCTCTTATGTTTTCCATAAACACAATGCTCACAAAAATCCAAATCAATTTGTTTAAGATCTGGCAACAAATTTATTTTGTGAAGTATCTGCATCCCCTTCTCACTCATGTGTCCAAGCCTATGATGTCATAGTGATTCGGATTATTTTCGTCATGAAATGAGAGAGGAGATATAATAAATAAATGTACAGGGATATCTCGGATATCCAATAATATAATAGAAATGTATCAGAGATGCAACCATAAACAAAAAGATACAGTAATACACAATTTTCTATTAATGAGTGAAAATGTACAAAGACTGTAAAAATACAAAGTGAAAGACTCGCTAGAATGGCGGCATCTTATCTTTGAGAAGAGATATGATTGCTACTCGTATTCGCAAGAAGATGATTTTACAATGAGGCTCCAAAGGCATTTTTATCATAAAGAAAATCCAAAACCCTAGCCCCTGACGATGAAAAGACAACAGTTTTGTGGACCTTTGGGTAGTTTGGTGTATCAACTTCCCGGGGGCGTAACTTTCGCATACGATATTTGTTTAGGGTGCACGATAGCTTGTTGGAAAGGTATCATCGAGAAGATTCATTTTGGGGGATCAATAAGAACCTTTAGCTATCAATGAAAACCTTGATCCTGAAAAACCTTCATTTAGGCCCTCAAAATAGCCCCGAAAGTTAAAAACTGGTAAAATAGTAAATTACCAAAATTGCCAAAAAATTGTTTTGAGCCAGTTGGAAAATGTGGGTCGCCACCGATATCCACCTGGATCAGTCCTCCCTCCTTATGAACCAATGGTATCCATTTCTTTGAGTGCCCGGGGGAGAGGGAAAAGTGTTTGTTGAATCTGCATCTGGATGATTTGCTTGCCTTGTTGGAGAAGTTGTGTTGCTTAGCTTGTTGAAGGTTGTCACGAAGTTGTGGCTATAAGGGTTGGACCTTTTTAACCAGTCTGGATATATGAGATTCCTGTTTGCAGAAGGAATATTTACACTTTGTTGCAATTTTGTCGACCTTCTTCTGTTAAATAGAAGGTGTTTGGACTGAGGCTGCAGTAGTGTTCTTATGTTCACGCTTTGAACAGAGTGTGAAGAAGCTTAATTTTGTAGTATGAGATACTACCTTGTAGCACTATTTAGGTGGGACAGTAGTTGTAACTACCTCTGGTATTCTATAGAAATTACCCCCCAAAGTAACAATGACATTAGGGGGTTGAGACTCATAAACAACATGGTGCTTCCACGTATATGGTTTTCCCAAGAGAACATCACAGACATACAATGGGGAAACATCGCATAACACCTCATCCTTGAAGGGTTGGATTCCATATGACAATCGACATTGTTGGCTAACACAAAGATCTCGTCCCTAGTGAAGCCACCCGATGTTGTATGGTTGCGGGTGTGGTGTTGTCGACAATCCAAACTGTTTGATGACCTCTGCTAAGATGAGGTTCTTTTGGCTTCCGCCATCAACAATAAAATGCAGCAGGGTCCCTTTCACCCACATCTGTGAATGAAAAATGTGCTCCCCCTCTTCAGAATCTGTTGGTTCTTCTGGTTGAATTTTTGCAGTCGTGACAATAGCAGTGGGGTTTGCATCGATGATATGTCTTTTACCCGCATTTTCATAATCAGATTTTGAATCAGGGTTATGCTCCTTGTCTTTGATCTTGGCCACCAATGACTATTTTGAGAGACATTCATTGGTGTTGTGCCAGGGGATTTTGTGGAAATCGCGCCATTTTCCAGTTTCCTTCTTTGTCTTCCCGTGACCCTTCTTTTCCTGTGAATTAGACTATTTTTCAGGAATTTTTTTGTTAGGGCTGTCTTTATCATACTTTGGTTGTTGCGTATTTTCAGACCCAAAATCCTGTTTGTTTTGGTGCTTAAATTTCTTCTCGATTTTAACAGAATATCAATAAGCAACATCGAGTGATGAGATGTCCAAAAAATCTGTTTCAGTTTGGATGTATCTGTGTAGAGCCCCACGGTATTTCAGAACCAAATGTTATTCGGAGTCTTTGATATCCAACTTGGTGCGAAAGGTATGGAAGGTATTGGTGAACTTTGGAACTGCTTGGCCCCTCTCTTGCCGCAATTTGGTCCATCTCATGTACTGCTCCTCATAGTTTCCAATAGGGTAATATTTTTCCTTTACTATGTCCACAAAAAAATCCCAAGTGGGATCGGACCCATATATTCCAGACTCTTCTATGGAAATTTTCTCCCAGTAAGTTTCCCACCAATGTTTGACATGGGGGAGATATTTAAGGAGTGTGAAGGTGATATTTTCCCTATCTGAAAAATGGTGAACAGAGAAATATCCTTCTAATAGATTTAACCATTTGTCTAGGGAATCCGCATCTATCTAACCTTCAAATATGGGAATATAAAATTAACCAGTACCTTGAAAGGAGGGGTGCTTCCAAAGTGGTTTTTTTATGAATATGTGCATGTTTCTATCGGCAGGCATTGAAGGATGTGGGAAAAATTCTCCATCATTTCGTCCCTCTGTCACGTGAGAGCTTGCTCAAGCAGCAGATTGATAGAATCTTTTGCTCCATCATTTTTATTTTCTTCCACCATGGAGGGTTTCTTGGCAATGCGAGAGTGATTACCTTCAAGAGAGACAAGCTCGAGACCCAATTTTATATACTCGGATCTCGTCGAGGACATGCACTAAAAAGAAATGATCAAGAGAAGCCTGCTCTGATACCACTGATTCGGATTATTTTCGGCACGAAATGAGAGTGGAGATATAATAAATAAATGTATAGATATATCTCGGATATCCAATAATATAACATAAATGTATCATAGATGAAACCATAAACACAAAGATACAATAATACACAATTTTCTATTAATAAGCGAAAATGTACAAAGACTGTAAAAATATAGAGTGAAAGACTCGCTAGAATGGTGGCATCTTATCTTTGAGAAGAGATGTGACGGCTACTCGCATTTGCAAGAAGATGATTTTACAATGAGGCTGCAAAGGCATTTTTATCATAAATAAAATCTGAAACCCTAGCCCCGGAAGATGAAAAGCCAACAGTTTTGTGGACCCCGTTTTGGGTAGTTTGGTGTAACAACTTTTCGAGGGCATAACTTTGGCATGCGATCTTTGTTTGGGATGCATGATAGCACGTTGGAAAGGTATCATCGAGGAGATTCATTTTGGGGGCTCAATAAGAGCCTTTTTCTATCATTGAGAACCTCTATCCCAAAAAACCTTCATTTAGGCCCTCAAAATGGCCCCAAAAGTTAAAAACTGCTAAAAATAGTAAATTACCAAAATTGCAGAAAATTGTTTTAAGATAGTTGGAAAAGGTCGATGGCCATCAATATCCACCTGGATCACACAATTTTCTATCCACTCTTGTAGAATCTACAGAGATAGAAGATTCAGTATTACCAGTACATAAATACAATGTACCTACCTTCTCTCATTTTTCTATCACCAATGATCCTTTGGTGACCTTCCACACCTTATCTATAAATATGGATATACAACCTTCACTTGCCAACTGCCCTGTTGAAATTATATTTTTCTTAGATCTTAAACATGTCTTGCCTCTTTCAACAACCACTAGTTTCCATTTCTTTGTATTATTTTTACCTTTCCCATTCCAACAATTTTACATGGTGCATCATCGCCCAAATGAACCTGTCCAAAATCACCTTGAACATAATCTAGAAAATGTTTTCTATGGGGTGTGGCATGAAATGAAGCCCCTGAATATACTACCCAATACTCAAAAATATTATCTACAAAAAGAATCAATGCATCTTGTAACACATCACCCATACATTTGCTTCTTGATTTTTCTCCTATTGTCCATCTCTTTGTTTCTTTGGAGCTCTGTAGTCTTTCTTCAAATGTCTTTTCTTCCCACAATTAAATCACTCTATCTTTCCAAATCTGGATTTGGATCTGCCCTTCCTAGAATTCTCGCGGTTCCCTAGGCCCTTTCCTCTATCATTTTGTCTTCCCCTGTTATCCATGTTTAAAGCATTACCTGATGTCTCACCTATGCTTTTCCATCGCATTTCCTTACTGAGGATAACACCAACAACGTCGTCAAATTTTAAAATGTTTGAACCAGAGACAGAGTTACTTACAGTGATGACCAAGTCATTCCATATTTCTAGCAATGAGCACAATATTAGAAGAGCCCTGACCTCATCATCAAAGTCCACTTTTACAGAATTTAGTTGATTAGTAACTCTATTAAATTCACTTAAATGATCTGAAACGAACCCACCTTATGACATCTTCATATTAAATAATCTCTTCATTAGAAATACCTTATTGGATGTCGAGGGTTTTTTATACAGTTTAGCTAATGCGTCCCTTATCTCCTTCGTTGTCTTTTCTTTCGAAATATTGAAAGCCATCGACGTTGTCAGGCTTAGTCGTATCGTTCCTAGTGCCTTTCTATCAAGAACCTCTCATTCTTCATCATTCATGGTCGTCGGCTTCTTTGTTATTCCACCCAATGGTAGGAATAAATCCTTCTGATATAAATAATCTTCCATCTGCATCTTCCATAACTGATATTTTTGGCCGTTAAATTTCTCAACCCTAAACTTTCCATATTCTGTCATTTCTCCCACTCGAACCAAGAACCCTAGTTTCTTGTGAGTCACCTTTCGCTCTAATACCAGTTGTTAGAAAAACAAGATCGTGGAGCAATAAAATAAAACAAATGCGGAAATAAAACACAGAAGATACACAACACAATAGAGACACAGATATACATGGTTCACCCAGTGTGTGCTACGTCCACTAGAGAAATTGCCAGGTCCTTTCCTTATTATTATCTAGCAAATGAAGGGATACAACCTACAACACACCCGTTGTAACTTCCTCTTCTTTCTCTCACAATCTCCTCTCTCAAAATACAATATTCACAATGATACATAATCACAATACATTTCCCTCATAAAAGAGAGTTGTCTTCGAAGGCAAAAAACCCTAACATAACTTCTACCATCAGATCTGCGACCTTAAAATGAACGGTCCAGATTTACAATGAAATTACAATATACATTTACAAGACAATTTTTCTTTCGGGGGCTTCGTCCCTGAACCCCCCTCTGCACTCCCCCGCTTGAGGAGTGTACATTCTTTCGGGATGTAAACTCTTCATGAAGTATAAACACAGTTGAAAACAAAGACCTCTGAATCGGGAAGAAGATAAACAAGCTCTACAACCAACACTAATTTCCCTAGTCAACAAAAAAAATACTCAAAACACACTGATGATAATGAAACTCACAACCTTTGGACTTTATGCTATACATTTGTAAAATGTTATAACTTTCTTTAATTTAATTGTTTCCAATTACAATTTAAAGGTATTTTTTGCAAGAGTTTTAAGAGATTAGTAGTGGGTGTTTCAATGATAACGAATATAATGTAAATATGATATTTTTATGGTTGTAAATTAAAATAAAAAAAAATAAAAAAAAAAATAATTATTTAATTACAAATTAAATCGCAATTGAGGTGATATTTTCTCTAAAATTTTATATATATTGTAATAAAAATATAATAATATATTTAATAATAATAATAATAATATAATAAAATTAAAAATGATGTTTTAATTATTTTAATTATTTTTGCATTAAAATTTGTTGATAGAATACATGCATTATTAAAAGTGTTTAAATTATCAAACACTCCTATACTTAATTTAATATTATGTAACAATATCTTTAAAGTTGTGGTGAGATATTTTTAGAAATGAACTATGTTAAAGTTTAAAACCATCTCAACATTGAACTATGTTAAAGTTTAAAACCATTTCAACCTTTCAAAGGGGCACTCAACCCATTACGAGGGCATTCATTAAACATTATTAGATAGAATATAATAAATCATTCCATTGAATATATAAATTGAAGATAAGTTAACCATTAAAAATTAATTATAAAAAAATCATTATACAATTTCATCAATATTATAAGAATAACACTGATTTTAGAAAAATAAATATTAATATTAATATATCATCATTTTATTAATTTATATCAATATATTATCTTGAAATTGTTTGGATTTTTTTGGAACAAAGGTTATATATTAAGTTGGATCTCAAGTGAAATTGATATCATATTTTTGGATGAAACTTGGGAATTTAAGGTCCCTAACATAGATGGATTTATATTGTGATCAACATGGAATAAGAAATCCTCTCATAGAGGGGTCGGAGGCATAAAGTGTTACATAAGAACAAACATTTATCCTCAAATTCATCTTCATAAAAAAGACTCTCTCATTCAGTTCATTTGGGTGGAGATTTCAGATATCAATGTTAAGAACATGGATATAGCAATTTGTTATTTTGCACCTATTAATTCTACAATTTATACAATATATATATATATATATATATATATATATATATATATATATATATATATATAGAGAGAGAGAGAGAGAGAGAGAGAGAGAGAGAGATAAAAATTGTCTCTATAAAAGCTTAGAACACGATATTTGCAGTCTGAGAAATGAAGATATTATCCTCCTACTAGGATACTTTAATGCTATAACTACAACTAATCAAGCTATGAACTTAAGCAACAATTCCAACCCTAAACCTTTGTGGCTAGATGAGGACCTTGTTTTAGCTAATAGACACAAGAGAAATTCAGAAGACTTGACCGAGAATTTATATGGTACTGAGCTAATCAAGATTTGTAGTTCTCGAGATCTAATCATTTGCAATGGTATAATGAAGTGGCTGAAATATAGCTAGATGACTTGTATTCATGGGGTAGGTAGTAGTGTTGTGGACTATGTGATATCGGATATCCATGTCTACAACCAAATAGTAAATTTTGACCTTTTAAATGACCATGAGCCTGACTTTGATCATAGACCTTTAACCCTAACTTTAAACTTTATCATGCACAAAAACCCCCTTGAAGATAACTCTGGTAACTAAAGGCATCTTCTTTTTGACAAAAATAAAGTTGATCTCTTTTTAAAGGACTTAAACAATGAATTAAATCTTATATCATATAAAAACAATAATGAAGACATCTATCATGATTTTACAACAATCCTCTCTACCTCCATAAAAAAACTCTCTATTGAAGTGTTGTGTAAAAAGAAGAATAGAATTGTCAACCCTTGTTATGATAACGAGTGTGAACTTACTAGAAAATCCATTAGGGATGCATGTAATGAGTCTTTGAAATATGATAAAATTAATAGATACAAATCCCTAATTAAAAGGGGGGAAATGCACTACATAAATAGAAAGAAAGAGAGTCTTTTGCACCTTCCTAAGTTAGATCCAAAGAAACTTTGGAGGAAAAATCGGACTCGTAAAACTAAAGAAAATTCTATGATTCCCCTAATACACTAGAAATCCTACCTTAAAAATCTTTACGAATTACATAATGTCCTAGACAAAATTCCAAAATTTTCTACATAAGATAATGTTTTTTATATAGAACACATAAAGTTTGGGGTTAAGTGACTTGCAAATAAGAAAGCTAAGGACATTGAAGGATACCAAGATGAAATGTTAAAAATTGGAGGGACTATTCTAATCCCTCACATACTCAAGCTCTTAAATTTAACAGTCAAATAGGGATTCCCTAAACCTTTGGCTCAAATCCTCATTGTATCTATATTTAAAAGTGGGTATAAAATCAATCCCTCTAATTATAGGACTATTATGACTAGCCACATTTTATCCAAGTTATATGGAAGAATTTTGAAAAGAAGAAAAGCATATGGCTAGAAATCCAAGGAAAAAGAGCTAAAGGCTAGGTCGGTTTTAGAGGTTATCATTCAACTATGGACCACTTTATCATGCTTAGGATCATTACAGAGGAGTGTCGCAACAATAAAACCAAACTCCTATGTTGTTTCATTGAATTTAGGAAAACTTTTGACACTATGCCTAGGACCAACCTTTGGAATAGGTTAAAAGAGCTAAAAGTTCCCTTCAAGTTGAGAGCTATTGCAGTAAGGTTGTATGAGCACATTATTGCCAATTTTAGGAGCATTGAGGGTTGGTCAGAAGAATTTAATTTCAATATATGAGTCAATCAAGTTTGTCCCCAATCCCCTACCCTTTTATGCATTTACATTGACAAGTTATAAGATTGTCTGAAAGTCGTAGGTTGTGTTGGACCAACTCTTTATAGTATAGTAATCAACTGTATTCTCTATGTCGATGATATTTTTATCATGGCAAGGAATCCCTATGACCTTAGTAAGCAGCTTATAATCCTAAAGGACTTCCTCTCTAGTACACGTATGACTATGAAGATTGAAAAAAAAAAGGTTATGATCATTAGATCCAATAAGATCACCTACGATAATTTTTTATATGACAACAATATATTGGAGGAAGTTCCTTCGTACAAGTTTCTTGTAATTGATATTCATCACAAACTCAATTGGAACTACAACATTGAGAAAATGATAAATGGAGGGCATAAAGCTTATTATGGGCTTGAAAATAATTCTAAACTAGTAGACCTTTGGCTATGGGATAAGAAAAAGATCCTCTTTGATACTCTTGTCACTCATGGTATCTTATATGGATGTGAAGTTCGGGGATGCAGTATATCTCAAGAATCTTGGAGAAAGGTAGAGCAGATCCAAAAGAATTTTATAAATTATAATCTCAAAATTTAGGGCAATATACCCTATCCTATCTTCCTCATCGAAGTGAGTCTTTCCCCCATTGAGAGCACAACTATGATTAGGTACTTAATGTACAAGAACAAACTAAACAACATGGATAACAAGAGGCTCCCCAAAATTGTTTTAGACTCTAGCCAAAATCACCAATGACTCAAACGGGGATGGCATAATGATGCCAAGTCTTGGATAAATCATTGGGGAATAAAAGAATAAGTTATTCTACAAAATACTGTTGATATTAAAAATATTATGCAAGTTAAATTTAAAGAGAATCTATGGTGTGATAAAGAATTAGAGGATAAAAGAAAATTAAGATATTATAAGGAAGTGGTTAACCCTAACCTTGAAGATCAAAAGTATTTCTTTGTTTTGACTAGCATAAAGAAGAGAATAAATATTTTTAAAATAATAATTAATTCTCATTAGTTGCATAGTGAAATTGGGCATTGGGAAATCCCTAAAACACCATGGCAAGAAATAATATATCACCTTTGTGACACCAAGAGAGTTGAAGATGAAAAGCACTTTCTCCTATAATTCCATATGCATGCCCTATTAGATCCCAATTTCAAAATATTTGTCACAATATCGACCTTCCTAACCTTCTAAGTCATCAAAACTTTAGTGATTTTGGAATGTTTCTCTTAATGATTTTCAAGCATCAAAATAACATTTTACAGAAATCCAAGTAATCTCTTACTTTTCTTAAGGTCTGATAGACGAATTTTGGTCTCAGTGGACGGTAACCACCACCACCACCACCACCACCACCACCACCATCATCATAACATATTATCATTTGTGTTTGTTTGTTTATTCTTATCATATTTAATTTATTCTATTTTGTATCAACAATATTTTTTTATTATAATTATAGTGTATCAATTTATTCTTACTATCTTATTGGTTTATTATGATGATGATAATGGTGATTAATGTCCATTGAAACCAATTTAGTTTATCAAACTTTAAGACATTACTTGGAATTCTTTAGAATTTTATACTTGTGCTAAAAAAACATTAAAACAAGTGATCCAAAATTATCATGCTAATCTAATAATATATTATGATGGTGATGTTATATACCAATACTAGATCTGCAAATAATCTTCAGAAATAAACTAATAATAAAAACCAAACCATTCACTGAAACACTGAACACATAAAATAAAGAAAACCCTTGAGGTAGGGTAACACCATATATTAATCCTTATGGAAGGATAACATTCCTCAAGCCATACTTGCTTGTACAATAGCAATATTATTCTTCATGTCTCAATTGTTGGATTACTAAGAGGGGGGTGAATCAGTAATAGCATAATTATAATCATTTTTCTCCAAATAATCCAAGTGTTATATCAATGTAGAATTATTATCCAATAATGAGCAATAGGAAATGAACAATCACACACATACACAGTACACCAATGTTTTACATGGAAACCCAAATCAAGAGAAAACCACGGAATGTTTTTTCTTATATGCCTTGAAGAATTACATTCATTGGAAGCACCAACTTCCTTTGTTTTCCAGCTGCAACTGGAAGGAGGCTCCAACCCCCTAGTTTCTTAAGCTACAACCTGAGGGAAGCTCCAAATCCCCAATTCTCTGGCTACAACCAGAACGAGGTTACAACCCCCTGAGTTCTCCGGCTACAACCGGAAGGTGGCTACAACCACCTATCCTTGCCCGGTCCAATTGCCCTGAAGTATAAGTAGAATGATATATTGTTGTACAACTGTAACAACGTGTACCACTGACCTGTATCCAATCCGTACAACTTCCCTGTAATCAATCTATACATGAATTGAACATGTATCTACAAAAATTACAACAGATACGCGACCTGTAGTTTTGCAGCCCGTGTATGTACATGCCCTATTTATTATGTAGCCCATGTATATACACTACCAAACTATTATGCAACCTACATATGCCTTCTGAAAACTAGGGTTTCCTTTTAATGAAAACTTCTGACCTTCTGTAACTTCATTCACATAGATCTATAACATGTCATTGTATCCATACTGTAACTGTACCATGTGCATGCATCCTCATATATAGCCTTTACTCAATACAAGTGTGTCTTTCTCTAGTCATGTGTCATATAGGTATGTGTAATCAAGAACAAGTATAATATCCCTCACATGATCTTAGTCATCAACCTCGTTCTAATATTCAGTCTCTCAATATATCAACTACTACATAAATACAATGTCTCAACCATGTACCATAAAAACCCTTATCCATATGCCAAGAAATACAAGATGTGCCTCACAAGAAGTATCAATGATGAATATACCAGCACTGTCTCATGAAGATCCCATGAAGCCATGAATCTCTCTATGGAGAATCCTCAAATCTCCATTGTCGTTCCTCATGCATACATCAAAATCCAACTATTCATAGAAATAAGACATACCTTTTGAACCAATGGATGGATCTGTTGTATCTGAGCACTTTAGACCTTCCTGGGAACTTGATCTCAGAATATAGAACCTCTGCATCTTCATCTCTTCAAGTTTCCATGGATTTACCAACATGTACGTACCTTGTACACATACAACCTATGTATAACTCGGCATGTACGTAGCTTGTACATAGACAACCCGCGTATAACTCAGCATGTATGCTACTTGTACACAGACAACCCGCGTACACCTCAGAAAATAGGGTTATGTTGTAATTCCGAGAATTTCGTCATCAACCCTTCATGTTGCCTTAGACGTTCACCACTTTAGATGTATCCACAAGTATTTACAAGAATCTTTACACAAGAAAATAGATATACAATATGTACAAGTGTGTGAATAATGAGTGAGCTTTGTCTCTTATTTATATCTTCATGTAGCCTTACACTTTCCTTATTTTAGGGCTTCTTCATTTAAAATAATTTCTTTTTCAAAGCACTTTGACCCTTGGGGGCTTCTATAAGACTTATGAGGGGTTCTCCAACTTCATATGGTCATAACTCTCTAACCGTGAGGAGTTATGTGATGTTCCACATACCACCAGAAATGACATGACAAGCACTATCCATTTAGAATAGTTTCACTGACAAATTCATTGTCCTTCATCTCATTATTCCTCAAATAAGAATGGGTTCTCTCACTCTCCAAAGTGTCTTCCCGTGAGAGATTTCACCATAAGGGGACCACTTTGGAGTTCATACATTTTTACTTCTTATCAACCATGACAAGACAATAATGAGTCATCTTTACATCAAACAATCTTGGGTCCATTACCCAAACCTTGTGCTATGGGGCTTTCTTCAAGGGTTGACATCAATGACAACCAACCTTAATCAACAATCTCCCCCTTTGGCATTGACGACAACACTCTGATGCAATACTGAAATCATATCACTCATGCTCACCCTGGAACCATGCCTCTGTCCTCTGTATCTGATAAATCTGCTCCCCTTGGAACCATGCCTCTATCCTCTGCCTATGTCCTCTGCATCTGATAAATATCTCCCCCTTTGTCATCAATGGAAAAGGTATCTTTCCATTTGGGGTTTCTCCCCCTGACTGAACTATCCTCTTATGGTGCTTCCTCATGTAAATCTAAGACATACAAGATAAGCATTCAAAAAGCATTCATTTTGGAGTAGAAATAACTCCAAGTCTTTGACGAAGATATTCAAAGGATTCTCGTGGAAGTGGTTTTGTGAGGATGTCTGCAACTTGTTCTTTTGTGCCCTCATACTCAACTCTGATGTTATTTTCTACAACCTGCTCCCGTAGAAAGTGATACTTGATTGTAATGTGCTTCGTCTTTGAGTGCATCACCAGGTTCTTCGAGATACTAATGGTGCTTGTATTATCACAATAGATTAGAATGGACTCATCATACTCAACCTGTATATTTGTCAGAGTTTTTTTCATCCAAAGAACTTGTGTACAACATGATGTTGCTGCAATATACTCTACCTCGGCTGTAGATAAAGATATTGATGATTGTGTCTTGCTTAGCCATGATACTAAACACTCACCCAAGTAGAACGCTACTCCACTGGTGCTTCGTCGTTCATCAATACAACCTTCCCAATCTGCATCTGTGTAGGCAATAAGTGATAGATCATTTCCTTTTGGATACCATAATTCAAACTCTTATGTTCCTTTGAGATATCTGAAAATCCTCTTCATTGCTAACACATGTGACTCCTTTGGTACTGCTTGAAATCGTGCCACCTGTCCAACTGCCTGCATTACATCTAGTCTGGATGTTGTCACATATAGTAGGATGTCAATCATTGACCTGTATTGCCTCTAATCTGTAGACTTCGAATCATCATCTTTGCTCAACTTGCAACTGGTTTGCATTGGAGTGATAACTGGTTTGCAATCTTCCATTCCGAACCTCTTTAGCATTTTTCTAATATACTTGGTTTGAGAAATAAAGATTCCTTGGTTTCTTTGACGTATCTGAAGTCCCAAAAAGAAGGATAGTTCTCCAAGTAACGACATTTCAAATCCATTCTTCATATCTTTTGTAAATTTTTGGCTTAACCTATCATCATCACTACCAAAAATAATATCATCAACATAAACTTCAATTAATAAAATATTACCTTGACTTACCTTGATGTAGAGGTTGTTGTCTGCACTTCCTTTTCTGAACCCTGCCTGTTGTAGATACTTATCCAGTCTAGAGTACCATGCTCTAGGAGCCTTTTTTAGACCATACAAGGCCTTCTTTAATTTACACACATAATATGTGTTCTCTGAAAACTGAAATCCTTTTGGTTGTTCAATGTAGATTTCTTTTTCAAGTTCCAAATTCAGAAAAGATGATTTTACGTCCATCTGATATACTTTAGCATTTTTGGAGCATGCATAGGTTAAAAGAAAACGGATTGCTTCCATTCTGGCAACTGGGGAAAATGTCTCTTCAAAGTCGATTCCTTCAATCTGTGCATATCCTTTACATACCAATCTAGCGTTGTTCCTTGTAACTTGTCCATCTTCATTTACTTTATTCCTGAAAACCCATTTTGTGCCGATCACATTCTTATTCTTTGGTCTTGGAACCAATTCCCAAGTGTCATTTTTCTCTATTTGATCCAATTCTTCATCCATGGCCTTATTCCAAAATTCATCCTTGCTGGATTCTTCAAAAAAGTTTGGTTCAATTGTAGATAAGAGTGCTAGGTGTGTTTGTTATGGTGAATGGATTTTTCTTCTAGTCTCAACTCCTGCATCTTTGTTTCCAATAATTTGATCTGAAGGATGATTCTTCTGTAATCGTTTGCTAGGTGTATTTGGAGATACTTGTTGAACTTGCTCTTCTGTTTCTGTCGGAATCTCTTCATCTTCCTCTTCTACTTCATCTTCTACTACTTCTTCGAAAAGTTGTTCCATTGATTTGTTTTCTTCTTCCTTTGATTATGGTCTGCCTATTTCATCAATTGTTACGTTGATGCTTTCCACAACTTTGTTCAATCTTAGATTGTAACACTTTTATGTTTTCCTTGTACTTGATTAACCAACAATTACTCCTTTGTCCACACAAGAGTCAAACTTTCCCATTCTGCCATCTTCTCTTTTGATGTAGCATTTGCTTCCAAAAACTCTGAAGTGATTCACATTTGTTGACCTCTTCCTTTCCATAGCTGGTAGGGAGTTTTATCAGTGTTTTTTCTGAGCAATACTATGTTTTGAATGTGAACTGATGTATGCATTGTCTGTGTCCAAAATACATCTCTCAATTTGGAATCCATTAGCATTGTTTAATCCATTTCCTGTATTGTCCTGTTCTTTCTTTCAACAACTCCATTATGTTGAGGTGTCCTAGCAACGGAGAATTGTCTTTTTATTCCATGACTGTTGTAGTAGTCCATAAATTCCTTTGAAGTGAACTCTCCTCCATTATCATATCTCAAGAATTTGATTCTTGAATCCATCTCATTTTCAACCATTTCCTTGTAGATCTTGAAGTTTTCAAAAGCTTCTGACTTGTTCTTGAGAAAGCAAATTGTAGTCATTCTTGTATAATCATCAACTAATAACATAAAGTATCTCTCGATTTTTAAGCCCTTTGTTTTAGTTGGTCCAACTAGATCAGTGTGCACAATTTCCAATAGCCTTGTTGAATATTCATTTGATTTGAACCTGGTCTTTGTTTGCTTTCCTTGTTGACAATACTTGCTAAAGTGTTGGTTGGTTTCGTGATCTGGGGCATTTCTCTAACTGCTTCTCTTTTGCTGACTTTGATAAGGTTATCAAAATGCATGTGACCCATTCTTTTGTGTCATAACCAACTTTCATCTTCCTTTCCTAGACAACACTTTTCGTTTCCAATTTCACTTAACACATATATGTTGTTTGAAGTTCTAGCAGTTGTACTGACCAATTTCCCTGAACCTTCTCTTCTTATCTCACACTTTTGTGAATCGAAAGTAACTTTATGACCTTGGTCAAACATTTGACTCACACTTAGAAGATTATGTTTCATATCTTCTACCAGTAGAACATTTTGTGCCTTTTCATTCTTGTTCCCAATTCGGATTGTGCCTTCTCTAATGATTTTGGCTGAATTATCATTTCCGAAGGAGACTGATCCATTTCTTTCCTTTCGTAATGTAAGAAATTTGTCTCTATCACCTGTCATGTGTTTTGAACACCCATTGTCAACATACCAGCCGTGTTTCTTTTGCTTAGCTTGTAGAGAGACTATGCATTCTCCATTGCTATATTGATCTTTCTTTCTTATCCATGTCATTTTCTGAGGTTCTTGTCTGTGACTGTTGTTATTCTGTTGAGGTTCTTTAGGAGGGACTGTCATTCTGCAATATTTGGCCACGTATCCAAAAATTTTACATTTGTAACATTCCACTTCAGTTCTCAAAGATTCAAACATGTTGTAACTTCTTCTTTGTGTTTCACTAGGTCTTCTTGAATAACCCCTTTATGTATGAATCTCAAAGTTGTTATTTTTCCTATTGTTAGCTCTACAATCAACATCTTTATGTCCAAAATTATTACATGCATAACATAAACCAAAAAATATAGTTTGATACCTAGGAGTTGAAGATCTTCTAAAATGAGGTACTCTTATGAATCATTCTTCTTCTTGAGGCCTATCTATCTATTGTTGATTCCGAAATATTAATCTTCTCGGTGGAGAAGTGTCCTTATATTCTTCCTTGTATATCTTCCTATCCCCTTCGATTGTTTCTGCATAGCTTTTTGGATTTGTTTCTTGCTCTGTTGTTTTGGAGCTTGATCCCTTTTCTATCTAATTTTATCCAAGTCCAGACTTGTCAAGATGAGATTTTTACTGTTGATAATGTCATCCAGAACTTTTGAGCTATTTTTCATATTTTTCTTTTGAATATCCTTTCTTAGTGTGACAATCTTTGCTTCCAAGTTTCCAATGATCTTGTCCTTTTATTCTAGTTGTTCTTTGAGTGCTTCTTCAATTCTTTTATCTTCTTCTATTTGAACCTTCAATTTAGTGATCATTTGTTCTAGTTCTCGAGTGTCATTTTTCTTGTCTAGTTCTACTTGTAGTTTCTTGTTTTTCTTCTTTTCTCTTCTGATAACTTTTATGGCACACATTAATTCTTCTTGATAGTCAACTTCTGCCTCTTAAATTTCTTCTTCGACTTCTTCATATCCTTCTTCGGCTTCTTCATATTCTTCTTCGGAGTCTTCTTTGTCAGAATCTTTTACTGCCATGAATAGAACTCTCTATGTCTCACTGTCACTGATTTCATCTTCATTTGATGATGAGATGTCTTCTTTGATGCACATTTTTTTCTTGAAATATTTCTTTGTAGTTCTTTTGCCTTTATATGTGTGTTTGTCTAGTAACCTTCATCATTTCTCTTTTTCTTATGAGGACATTTGTTAGCAAAATGATCAATACCATCACATTTAAACAAATTAAATAAAGCTTACCTCTATACCTACCATTGGTTTCCTTGTTTAGTCTTTTGATAAAGTTTGTCACTTCTTCATCATCTTCCAAGACGTCGTTGTTGTTGTTATATTCTTCTTGTTCCTTCTTCTTTCGCTTTGATCTTTTGGATGCTTTGAAGGCTGCTTCTTTTACATCTGGATTTTCCTGTTCAATTCTCATTCTCTATGTTGTGAAGATTCCATGCAGTTTGTCCATGCTTATTATGTTTAGATCCAATATTTCTTCTAGTGTTGATATCTTAGGGTTGAATCTCATAGGAAGAGATCTTAGTACCTTTTGAACAACTACGAATTCTTCTATTTCTTCTCCCAATCCTATGATTGCATTCACTATTTCATCTACTCGTAAGAAGTGGGCTGTAATATTCTCATCTTCCTTCATTTTTAGTTGTTTGAACTGACCTCTGTAATTTTGAATCTTTGCTTCTTTGACTTTTGTATCTCCTTCATAAATATTTCGAAGCTTGTCCCAAATCTCTTTAGCAGATTTACAATGTGCAACTTTGGTGAATACCGTATCACTGAGACCATTCAAAATTTCATTTGTAGCTTTGGAATTATTCTCACTGAGTTTCATTGCTTTGTCATTTTTTGGTGGAATTGTTGGTGTTGTGTATCCATCTGCAATTGATTGCCAAACTTGAAATCCATGTGCTTGTATATATGTCTTCATCCTTATGCTCCAAAAAGCATACTTATGTCCATCAAACTGTGGTATTCCATTTTTATACAAGTTCGTACTTTCCATTATCTACCTTTTAGTGGTTAACAATGAACAATCACACACATACACAGTACACCAGTGGTTTACGCGGAAACCTGAATCGGGAGAAAACCACGGAATGATTTTTCTTATATGTCTTGAAGAATTACATTCATTGGAAGCACCAACTTCCTTTGTTTTCCAGTTTTAACTGGAAGGAGGCTCCAACCCCCTAGTTTCTCAGGCTACAACCTGAGGGAAGATCCAACTCCCTAATTCTCTGGCTACAACCCCCTGTGTTCTCTGGCTACAACCTGAAGGTGGCTACAACCACCTATCCTTGCCCCATCCAACCGCCCTGAAGTATAAGTAGAATGATGTAACCACTGTCAATCTGTCACTGTGAGATATATTTTTGTACAACTGTAACAACATGTACCACTGACCTGTATCCAATCTGTACAACTGCCATGTAATCAAACTATACCTAAACTGAACATGTATCTACAAAAGTTACAATAGATACGTGACCTATAGTGTTTCAGCTCGCGTATGTACACACACTATCTATTATTCAGCCCGAGTATGTACGTTACCAAATTGTTATGCAACCCGCGTATGCCTTATGAAAACCAGGGTTTCCTTTTCTTGAAAACTTCTAACCTTTTGTAACTTCATTCACATAGATCTATAACCTGTCACTGTATCCAGACTGTAACTGTACCCTGTGCATGCATCCTCATATATAACCTTTACTTAAGACAAGTGTGTCTTTCTCTAGTCATGTGTCATATATGTATGTGTAATCATGAACAAGTATAATATCCCTCACATGATCTTAGTCATCAACCCCTTTCTGATATTCAGTCTCTCAATACATCAACTACTACATAAATACAAGCTCTCAACCATGTACCATAAAAGCCCTTAGCCATATGCCAAGAAATACAAGATGTGTCTCACAAGAAGTATCAATGATGAATATACCAGCATTGTATTTTTGTAGATCTGACTTATGCAGAAGATCCCATGAAGCCACTAGTCTCTCTAGGAAGAATCCTCAAATCTCCATTGTCATTCCTCATGCATACATCAAAATCCAACTATTCATAGAAATAAAACATACCTTTTGAACCAATGGATGGATCTGATATATCTGAGCACTTTAGACCTTCCTGGGAGCTTGATCTTAGAATTTAGAACCTCTGCATCTTCATCTCTTCAAGTTTCCATGGATTTACTGACATGTACGCACCTTGTACACATACAACCTATGTATAACTCGGCATGTACGCAGCTTGTACATAGACAACCCGCGTATAACTCAGCATGTATGCTACTTGTACACAGACAACCCGCGTACACCTCAGAAAATAGGGTTATGTTGTAATTCCGAGAATTTCGTCGTCAACCCTTCATGTTGCCTTAGACGTTCACCACTTTAGATGTATCCACAAGTATTTACAAGAATCTTTACACAAGAAAATAGACATACAATATGTACAAGTGTGTGTATAATGAGTAAGCTTTGCCTCTTATTTATATCTTCATGTAGCCTTACACTTTTCTTATTTTAGGGCTTCTTCATTTAAAATAATTTATTTTGCAAAGCACTTTGACCCTTGGGGGCTTCTATAAGACTTATGAGGGGTTCTCCAACTTCATATGGTCATAACTCTCTAACCGTGAGGAGTTATGTGATGTTCCACATATCACCGAAAATGACATGATAAGCACTATCCATCCAGGATAGTTTCACTGACAAATTCATTGTCCTTCATCTCATTATTCCTCAAATAAGCATGGTTTCTCTCACTCCGCAAAGCGTCTTCCCATGAGGGCTTTCACCATAAGGGGACCACTTTGGACTTTATCCATTTTTACTTCTTATCAACCATGACAAGACAATAATGAGTCATCTTTACATCAAACAATCTTGGGTCCATTACCCAAACCTTGTGCTACGGAGCTTTTTTCAAGGGTTTACATCAATGAAAACCAACCTTAATCAACATCAATACATTGCTTATACTTCTTTATATAGTATTCTTTATCTTCTAGAAACATTATAGAGAATTAATCTTCTAGAAAGCCTATTTGTTATCTCTAATTACCATAGTGGGGCTTATTTAATACTATGGTGGACCTAATCCATCTTACATTGAATGGTCTCCACTAATAATACATAACCCCATTCTCATTGGGTACATCCCAATTACCTCCCTAGGTATAGTACATTCCACCCCCCTTAAGCATATTTCGTCCCTGAAACATGAGAAGATAACATACGATATGATCGGTTAAGAGTTGTAGCCAATTGGTACCAAGTACAACCATCCATCCATCTTAATGGAAGTCAAACATGACATCCAATTGTTGTCTTGTCACCCTGAGCTTGATCTGCATCCTGTCGGTGTTGCCATGGGATTGGTTCTCTATCTTGATATCTTCTTGTAGTGTTGGTAGTCTTCCATTCACCTCTTGATTGGTTGTCTTTCTAGTTCCATGATGGTGCATGAGTATATTGATGCTCACGCCTTTTTCTGGATGGCTTTTGTTTCTCGATATGATGTGGATGGAGATATACAACAACTATAGGAATTGGTGCCTTTTTCTTCAAGTCTACAACCCCTTGTGCCTTGAATTCAATGATCTTCTTAGCTTCTTATTGTTTTCTTCATGTGGATTTGCTTCATCTCCCTTTGTAGATTCTTCCTCTGATTCATCTTCCAAATCTACAGTAACTTATTTGCTTTCCCCCATAGGTCATTCTTTCATACTAAGAGACACATCCTGCATTGTAATTTTCTTTATCTTGTACCAAAGCATTAGAAACTTCTTTTGCACATTAATATTAATTGTACCAACTGATTCCATCCAAGGGTATCCCAAAACAATATCCACAATTGTCATATCTATAGCATAAAATTCAGAATGCAACACATATTTATCCATAGTGAGCTTCAAATCTTTAAAATTTTGAATATTTTGATCATTAACCTTTGTCCTTTGGAAATTCTTTGCAGGAACTTGCAATATATTAACCATCTGAACAGTCCCCGAGGTGTAGAACAGTCGGTGACGGAGTGTGTTGTTAAGCCACTCTGCGATGTTAAAGTCACCGGTTCGAAACCTGCGAGGACAAAAAATCCAACTATGTTAAGGGTTGGTGTGGCTCAGGCCGGGTGTGATCCCTGGGTGATTTTGACGGCTTAGATGCCCCTGAGTCGTGGTTTCTCAAGCCACAGGTTAATCGTGTTGACAACAGGTTCCGCACAAATTAACAAACAAAAAAAAAATATTAACCATCTGAACATTGATAAAATTTTGTTGGCAACTAGGGTTAATAGAAACAATTACATTTTCTTTATGAATACAACCATGAACCTATAATATAGATTTTCCACACGAAAATAAACCCTTGTTTCTCCCTTTATCGGCATGAGACCATTTATCTAAAAGGAATTTTATTAATGTTTCATCAGAAAGTGTCATCATCTTGGGAGGGTCCAAGGATTGCCACCATATCCTAGCATCATCGGTGAAACCAAAGGGTAACATAAATTTCCAATTTTTCCAAACTGAATTCTTGTATTTTATAAATTATTCAATACTAGGGCCATCAGATTTCCCTGTAAAATGCATCTTTCTATGAAAACCCCCAAAAATAGAACTAGGATTTGTAAAATCACGCGACTTTTTCCGAAAAAAATCCTAAAAACAATCGAATTTAAAATGCTCATAACTTTACTTTTCGGACTCTGTTTCGGACGATTTGTTTTTTGAAAATGAGTATTTTTCATAGAGTAATTCAAATATCCAATTTTTTTGGCCAAATTATGCTCAGAAAGTTTCAAATCTGAAMTCGAAGTGCACCACCCTCTTTTTTCCCTGGAAAAAATATGCAAAAAGAGCCAAAAATTTCTCCCCTTCTTTGGCCAAAAAACGTGCTCTGATACAAAATGTTATATACYAATACTAGATCTGCAAATATTCTTCATAAATAAACCAATAATAAACACCAAACCATTCATTGAAATATTGAACACAAGAAATAGAGAAAACCCTTGAGGTAGGGTAACACCATATATTAATCCTTATGGAAGGATAACACTCCTCAAGCCATACTTGCTTGTATAATAGCAATATTCTTCTTCATGTCTCAATCCATTGCTTATACCTCTTTATATAGTATTATCTATCTTCTAGGATCATTCTAGAGAAAAAATCTTCTAGAAAACCTATTTATTATCTCTAACTATCATAGTGGACCTTATTTAATACTATGGTGGATCTAGTCCACCTTACATTGAATGGCCTCCACTAATGATACATAACCTCATTCTCATCGGGTACCTCCCATATTACCTCCCTAGGTATAGTAAAGATGATGATGATGATGATGGTGATGATGATTAATGTCCATTAAGACCAATTGGTCTATTGATCCTTAAGAAGGTAAGAGATTACTTTGATTTTTTTAAAATTGTATTTCTATGCTCAAAAAGCATTGAGAGAAGCATTCCAAGATCACCATAGTTTTGATGACTTAGGAGGTTAGGACGGTCTGTATTGTGGAAAATATTTTTAAAATCGGATCTAATATGGATATATGCAAGACAATCTAAGAGGAAGTGATTTCCATCTTCTACCTGCTTAGTGTCATAAAGATGACAGATTATTTCATCCCACGAAGTTTTGGAAGTTGTTCAACGCCCAGTTTCACTATGTAGCTTGTGAGTGTTTGTTCTTATTTTAGCAATGTTGATTTTTTTTTCTGCACTTCTCAAAACTTAGAGGTAATTTTTGTCTTCTAAGTTATTGTTGACCACCTCTTTGTAGTATCTTAATTTTTTTTTATCCACTAATTCTTTATCACGACACACATTCTCCTTAAAGTTAAAAGAGATCATATTTGTAATATTATTGATATTTTGTATGATGGCTTCTTCTTGTATTCCCCAATGATTTAGCCAAGATTTAGCATCTTTATATCTACCCCACTTAAACCGTTGGTGGTTTTGACTAGAGCATGAAGCAATTTTAGGGAGCCTCTTATCATCCATGTTGTTTATCTTATTCTTGTACATTAGATATCTAATCATATCAATGTTTTGAATAGAGGAAAAACTTACTTCTATAAAAAAAAATAGAATACATTTTCCTTAATCATTTATATATTTTAACATATATAAATGTATATATAAATTATTAATGATTCCTGCTTTAATTATTTTAATTGATTTAACTTTTTATTTTTATTAATATTTTTAATATTTTATAAAATTTTTATTATAGATTTTGACAAGCCTTTAACGCATTCCTTCGACTTTCCCTCATTTTTAATAACATATATTAATATTTATTTTATAGAAATCATTTTTATAGATTTGAACTTTTCTCTTAATAATATTGACCAAATCTCATAATATTTTTTTAATGATTATTTTGTAATGATCAACTCATTTACGAATAGTTTTAAACTTCAACCTAATTCATTTCGAAAAATATGTCATTTGGAGCACTTACCCCTCGCATAGGGTCACGTGGCACTAGAGTGAATGCAAGAAGATGCTAGGAGTGGAAACAAATTGAGGAATCTCAAAAGGCGAGCAATGATGTAAATGGTTGAGCACTCACAAGTATGTTAAGATAAATAAATGAAATGGGCTCTGATGAGGCATTGTAACGTTACCATGTCTTTCAATCCGACAACATAGAGTCAGCAGTATGGTTCCACGCCTTCTATAATTGTGAGATTTTTTTTTCTCAAGTTTTAGTGTTTTGGTGATTTAGGGAATTCTAGGAAATATTTCCAAATTGTTAGAGATTTTATTGGGAATTTGAAGATTTGTTGGTTGTCTCTAAGACATTTTGAGCACATGTCAACTTAAAAATTGGGTTTTGTATGATGGGTTTCAATTTGGGTTTATGTTGATTTAACTAATGTCTTTTCAACGACAACATTATAGCGAGCAAAGCTTCTATGTCAAAAAAAACGAGGAAATGCAACATTTCAAAGAATTGATCCTTGCGGTTATTGCTCGTGTTCTTCTCATTGTTTGAGTCATTTTAGTTTTTACATATTGTACATGGGTTTCCAAGGGTCATTCAAGTCCGGTTCTTTCACTATCCCAACCTCAAGCATTGTGAAAACAATCAGATAGTAGTGCCTCGGATTGGGTACTAAATGTTTGAATAAATTCCTATTCAATCACCTTCTTAATCTAAAATGCGAATCTAATCTCTTTACAGAACCAAAGTGTTTTGTAGTAGTTTGCAACACAATTGTAAAAATCTCGGGAATGCCTTAAGTTTTAGCATAATCATCATTAACAATAAATATTATGAAGAAAAGTTGCTATAAAACAATTCTTTGTCTCATGGACCCTTCATGGACTTTATTGCAAATTGAAAATAATTGAGTGTTATGGAAATCAATGCACGTGATGCTTAAACACTAATTAGCAAATACAATATTTCTCTTCATGTCCCATTACATTGCTTGAACCCCTTTATATAGTGCTACCATCACCTAAGAATATTCTAGAGGAGGAATCTTCTAGAAGTAGAACCTTATAAGAAGTTCTCTTACATTTATTATATCTAACTACCATAGTGGGCCTTATTTAATAATATAGTGGACCTAGTCCACCTTACATTGAATGACCTCCACTATTATCACTATGGGCCCTCTGGGCCCCCCCACTACCTCTCTAGCTACCTTACATTCCATCACCCTTATGAAAGCGTTGTCCTCAACGTTTGATGTACAACCATATAGCAGGGTCCCATGGATAATTGTGGACCGTAATGTTGAAGAAGACTGAAGAACCAAAGTCCCATGTAGAAAGGAAATCCACCATGCTGAAGTAGTCAAACCACCATTGTAAGCCTGGGTCCCATGTCCAAGTGCTCATGTGAACTCTCCGTAGAAGATTTTGGAACCCAATAACCAACTCCAAATGATGCTCCAAAGACTGACACCTATCATGTGGATCCAAATAAGAATATCCATCCACATAGTGGAAAAGGGTCGTAGCAGAATCTAGAAGGAATAATACCACTGTAGAATATGCAGACTGAACGCTGGTAACTAGCTCTTGATGTGGGACCTTGATGTTCTCTACAGAAGGTGAAGTAGAGTCATCAAATAAAATATGGAAGTGGTTGTCATCCCAGAAATGACAACTATCCATATACCAATCATCACAATCGCCCTCAAAATCGTACCAAGCATATATTTCTTTATTATATTCATCCTTGAGGCCCTCCATAAAAAATATCTCCTGCATGTTATTCAATGAATCTTGAATACTACAAAAACTATCATTGAGGCCATGTGTGAGGCTGTCTGTGAGGCCATGTGTGAGGCTGTTTGTGAGGCCATGTGCAAATGCATCCAATCTATTATCCAATTGGGCTTTGAATGATTTAAGAATTTCTTTCAAGGTTTGAGACGAAATAGCCATCTGAGCACCCTATGAACTCTTCGGTCCTGTAGCCGTCACGAAAAAAACTCAAAAAATAGACCCAAGAAATTTCGGCAGAAAATCCCGGCTTTTTCTGGAAAAACCCTAAAAAACTGTTGAACTTAAAATGCTCATAACTTCACTTTCCGGACTCCGTTTCGGCTGATTTTTTTTTGAAATTAGGTGAAATTGTGAGAAGAACTCAGAGCTATAATTTATTTGGGAAAATTTGGCCTCCAAATGCTACAGAAATAAAAATAAATCGCGTCGTCGTCCGCAGAAAAAACTCTGAAAAATTGCAAATTTTAAAATCTTAATATCTTGACCTTCCGGACGATTTTTTTTTAACTTGGGTTTTTTTCTGATATGAACTCAGATCTACAACCCTTTTCTGCAAATTTTGCACAGAAATATACTGAAAATGTCTGGAATGTCGCGGCCCTCTTTTTTCTTCTCCGAAAAAAAATCTGCAAAATAAAAAATAGTTGCCCACAACTCCGGCCAAGGAAAGTGCTCTGATACCACTTGTTAAGAACCAATACTGAATACCAAATATCCACAACATATATACAAGAACAATATGCAAAATCTTCTTTATTACTATCAAACCCTTAGGGTAGGGCAACACCATACAATGGATCCTATTATGGAAGGGATCCTCTCCTGTTTACTTGCATCTTCGAGGGGGCAACCTCCTAATGAGCTTCAGCTCCAAATACAATACTTCTTTTCATGTCCCATTACATTGCTTGAACCTCTTTATATAGTGCTACCATCACCTAAGAACATTCTAGAGGAGGAATCTTCTAGAAGTAGAACCTTCTAAGAAGTCCTCTTACATTTATTATATATAACTACCATAATGGGCCTTATTTAATAATATAGTGGACCTAGTCCACCTTACATTGAATGACCTCCACTATTATCACTATGGGCCCTCTGGCCCCCCCACTACCTCTCTAGCTACCTTACAGAATATGATACCTATAGAATGAGGGTTCGAAATTCATAAGCATTGAGCGTGGCTAAATAATCTTGTGTGCATTTATTGTATTATTCTATTTTATTATGTAGGTTAGAATGGACCCCTATGCTCTCTAATTTGCAAGGAGTAACTCTCATTAATTATGTTGCCTCTATGTTTTAGTACTTCCCTCTCTTCTTTGTTGTTAAGTTGTTGGAGATGCACTATACACTTCTATTGTTATTTTGTTGGAAATGCATTAAAATCACTCCCTTTATGTTGCCAAACTTCCTTCTTTCTTTTCTATGTTATTATATTGTTAATAAACACTCCCTCCACATTCCTTGACTTCTCATTTCCACTTTCTCTTCTACCACTAAACAACATGGAATAAACACTCCCTCTCTATTTTATGACTTTTCATTCTTACTTTCTCTTCTACCACTTAACACTAGATCTACTTTCTATATTTATGTACTCATGTTCAAATTCATAGATTTGAATACTTCTCATTCCCACTTTCTCTTTTATGAGGTGGAATTCCATTTCATTATTAAAAACTTTGGCCATGAAACTTTTCTCTCAAAAGTTTTGATTTTTTTTAAAACTATCCAAATTATTGGATTTAAAAAAAAAATTGAAAAAATATAACTTAATCTTACTAAAAAAACTACCTTCACATCACACATAATAAGACAATCTAAATGCCCCTTATATAACACCCCACTAAATGTTAAAATCTCCCCACCTTGTTTCAAATTCCCAATAAGACTTTGACCCCTTGTGATAAAGGCACATGAGTAAGCACCCCTTGAATAAGATTTTGACTCATTGTGATAAAGCCACAAGAGTAAGCACCCCATGAGTGACACCCCCATTGTGATAAAGCCAAACTAACCACCCCTCCCATTGTGATAAAGCCAGACTAACCACCCCTCTATAAGACTTTGACCTGTTATGATAAAACCACAAGAATAAACAACCTCATAAATAACAACCCCATTGTGATAAAGCAAGAAGAGTAAACACTTGTCTCAATCAAACTTTGACCGATTGTAATAAAATCACAAGATTAAACACCCCATAAGTGACACCCCCACGGATGTATGTCTAGACATTTCAATCCTAAGCATTGATTTGCAAGCTATTGACACTGGCTTAAAGTGTAATCCCAACCAGATATGGAATCCCCTTCAATTTCAAAAAAAAATCTACTTTCTATATCATGTACTTATTTCCAAACAATTCAACTCAGATAAGCAATAACCCTCACAATCATGGAAATTTGGGACAGACACACGTGGTTGACGAAGCATTCGCGTTACATCACCCAGTGAAAAAATCAATGCAACCAAATTTCACGAAGTATCCGCGTTACATCACCCAGTGATCAAATCTATGCATCCAACTTTAACGTGGTCTTCAATTGCGTTACATCACCCAATGATCAAATCGATGAATACAAATTTCACGAAGTATTCGCGTTACATCACCCAGTGATCAAATCGGTGATTCCAACTTTAACGTGGGACAAAAATGGATGTATCCAACCTAACCTAACCTTCCCAGAACAAAAGTGGATGTCTCTAACCTAACCTAACCTAACCTTCCCATGGAAATTGTTGAATGATTGGATTTATCCAACCTACCTTTCCCATGTCCAATGTTGAACAAGTGATCAAATCAAATGTTGAACACGTCCTATAGTTGAATAAGTGATCAAATCGTTTCAACTGACATAGGTAATGATGAATCTGCTTACCGAAATTCAATGAGACAGCTAGTTAGGATCCCAATTTTAAACAATTTTTTTATCAAATATTTTAATCTGAAGTTGGTCACGAAAATTTTTCAAACCCCTGAGAATCTAAATCTCAATAAAAATACATATTATAATCAAATTTTATTAAGATTTTTCTACACTTTTTTTTTCCAATGGAAATTAACCCGTTGGGAACCCACCCGGATACTTCCCTACATAGTGGATGATATGAGAGTGGAAAACAGCAGCCCGAAAGACTCGTAACCAGGCTTGAACTCGTGACCTCTCCCCAAACTAGAAGAGTGTACGCACGTCTTGCCATGCAAGCTATCCTTCATGACTAGACTCTTCTACACTTGCAACTTTCTATCAATTATTTTTTTTATCGAAAACAACTTCCTGTGTTAATGACTTATCTACACTGTCAACTTTCTTTTTCACTGTCAACTTCCTTCTTTCTTTTTCAGTTTCAACTTCCTTATTGACTGGCAATGCTCTACAACTTTCTTTTTCACTGTAAACACTGTTTTTTCCACTGTCAACTTCCACTTCCTTTTTGACTGACAATGCAACTTTCTTTTTCACTGTCAACTATCGACAATACTTTACAATGTCCCTTTAGTATAGCTACCAGAAAATGGATGCTTATAATAAATAGACTTTAGACTTTTTTGAACCTTTTCAGAAAATGAATGATTATAATAGATAGACTTTAGACTTCTTGAATTTTTTTGCTGCCTTTTTTTTCACTAGTTTTGCCTTTTTCAAAACAGTTTTGTTTAGAAACTAATTAAAAAGGTAAATCGGTTTTGTTTAGAAACTAATTAAACAGGTAAAAGAATGGATAGAATTGCCTTTTTCTGATCAGTTTTGTTTAAAAACTAATTAAAAATTCTCTAGATATTGCAGATATCAACATGAATGCTTATAATAGATAGACTTTAGATTTTTTTATTTTATTTTTTTACCTTTTTTCTGGTACCTTCTATTTTGATCAGATGAGTTTGGATTTTTTTATTTTGATTAGATGAGTTTAAATTATAAACAAAGTAAAAATGTAAAAGAATAAATGAAATTACAGATATTATTTGTTGAAATTGTAAAGTTTGATGGATAAGAGGTTAGATAAGTTTGGATTTTTTTATTTTGATCAGATGAGTTTCAGTTAGAAATAAAGTAGAAATTTAAAAAAATAGATGAAACTGCAAATATTATTTGTTGAAATTGTGAAGTTTGATAGATTAGAGGTTTTACAGGATCCATCTATATATTCAAAACTGTAATTCAAACAATGCAAAATTACAATTTCACCAACAATGGGATCATCCAATTGTAAAGTTTGATGGATTAGAGATTTTACAGGATCCATCTATGTATTCAAAACTGCAATTCAATCAATGTAAAATTACAATTTCACCAACAATGGAATCCTCCAATTTTATTAATAATTAGATAGACTTTTTGAAAAAAATGAATGCTTATAATAGATAGACTTTTTGAATTTTTTTAAGCTACCTTTTCTGATTAGTTTTGCCTTTTTTATCAGTTTTATTTATAAACTAATTAAAAAGTTAAAAAAATGAATAATCAGTTTTATTTATAAACTAATTAAAAAGTTAAAGGAATGAATAATCATTTTTATTTATAAACTAATTTAAAAATTAAAAGGATAGAATTGCCTTGTTTAAAAACTGATTAAAAATTTTAAAGAATGAATAGAATTGCAGATATCAACCTGAATGCTTATAATAGATATTCTTTAAACTGTTTTAAGTCTTTTTCCTTGTTACTTTTTGATCAGATTAGTTTCTATTATAAATAAAGTAAAAATTTAAAAGAATAGATAAAAATTTAAAAGAATATTTGTTGAATTTGTAAAGTTTTATTATTGAATCTGTAAAGTTTGATGGATTAGAGGTTTTAAAATTTTAAAGAATGGATAGAATTGCCGATATCAACCTGAATGCTTATAATGAATATCAACCTGAATGCTTATAATAGATAGTCTTTAGATTTTTTTAAAAAAACTTTTCGGTATTTTTTAATAGATGAAATTACAAATATTATTTGTTGAAATTGTGAAGTTTTTTTAATAGATGAAATTACAAATATTATTTGTTGAAAATGTAAAGTTTGATGGATTAGAAGTTTTACAGGATTTATCTATTCATCTATATATTCAAAACTGTAATTCAAACAAATATTCAAAACTATAATTTATTCATTTATATATTTAAAATTGTAATTTAAACAAATATTCAAAACTGTAATTCAAACAAAACTATAATTCATTTATTTATATATTCAAAACTGTAATTCAAACAATGGAAAATTAAAATTTCACTACAATCTAATTCAATTAATATATAATTGCCAAAAAAATCTATAGATACTTAAATTACAATTTCACTACAATCCAATTCAATTAATAAAATTACAATTTCACTACAAGCCAATTCAATTAAATCTATAGATACACTGATACTCCATTAATAAGTATCATTAACTCCCAACGACAGATACTCCATTAATAAGTCTCATTAACTCCCAACGACAGATACTCCATTACTAAATCTAAAATGTCTAAGATCATAACGTTTTCAGACATAACGACAGATACTCCATTACTAAATCTAAAATGTCTAAGATCATATACTCCATTACTAAATCTAAAATGTCTAAGATCATAACGTTTTCAGACATAACGACAGATACTCCATTACTAAATCTAAAATGTCTAAAATCATAACGTTTTCAGACATAAACATAACTCAATTTGCACTCTCTTTAAGTAGTGTTTTTGGAGTCTTTCTTCATCTGAATCCACATGATGGTAGTGCTCTGTAACCGTGTAACGTCATACTGCATACTTTTATGGTAGTGCTCTGTAACCGTGTAACATCATACTGCATACTTTTTATTTAGTTTAACGAAGGCAGTATAGCTTTCTCTTCTTACTTAAATCAAATGCCAAGTGACAACAGTGCATTTTTGCTTTTCTCTATTTCCTAGTCGGCAATCTTTGGTTTTCTCTATTTCCAAAAAAGCACCTTCATCAGTTTTTGCAGCTAATATTGTGAGAACCTCACTCTGCCATGATCAATCTATGTGGCCTCCCTTTTCCCTTTCATCTACCATTGTTCTTCCTCCTTCCTAGTTTTTTAATGCCTAGAGTGTGGTTATTTAACTTTAATTTCTTCCTTAATTGTACCCACTTTATTTCTTCCACCGTTGTGTGCCCCCTTGAGGGGTAAGGGACTAATAGGGATTTCTGTATTATCCTCTATATATGGTTCATGCTCGAGGTTCTGGTATGCCCAAGTCTTTTGTTTTGGCTTCTGTTACTTTTTTTCTTCCACCGTTGTGTGCCCCCTTTGAGTGGTAAAGGAACTAATAGAGATTTATGTTTCTGTAATATCCTCTATATATGGTTCATGCTCGAGGTTCTGGTATGCCCAAGTCTTTAGTTTTGACTTCTGTTACTTTATTTCTTCCACCGTTGTGTGCCCCTTGAGGGGTAAAGGAACTAATAGAGATTTCTGTAATATCTTCTATATATGGTTCATGCTCGAGGTTCTGGTATGACCAAGTTTTTAGTTTTGACTTCTGTAGGAAATAGCAGCAGAGGTTCTGGTGAGCCCCAATCTTTGGTGTTATACTTCTGTTGGAAAAGAGGAAGTGATCCTTTTCAGTTGTTGAATCAGTCAGAGTTTATATAATTTTCTCAGTCTTTAAAGGTTCCCACGGAGATCTACTGCCTGCTGTCAAGCAGTACCCAAAAGAACCACCTGAATCAGATTCCAACTCCTCTACAAAATTTCTTTAGAACAAGCCTCCCATGCAGCCTTTATCCAAAACCTGTAAGGCTTCCCACAATTGTATCAATAACTACCTTCAACCCAGTATAGTACTGGTATGTTATGATTTCCAGTATATCATGAATAGTTATGGCAAAAGAATTCGGTTGTTGAATATTCATGAAATAGTATTTCCAGGTGAATCCAACAATATTTGACATAGCTTGCAAAAATTCATAAATGTGAATATGAATTTAGGATTAAGATGTTAATCAAATGGTCTGAAAATACTTGTTCTTCTACCTGGATTATATGATCTATAGTGCTTCAAGATAATAAAATATTAGGTGCAATTGTATGATGGATTGGTACAAAATAGAATCATACAACAAACTTAGCATAAACATTCAGATAAATATTATGGCTCTGGTAAATCTTGTAAGCATAAGCTCCTGCTGAATACCCAACAATACAGAGGACAAAATAAAATATCAATGAAATCACACTGATACATTCTTTCAACTGGTGGTGTCCCRTCTCCTAACATCACATTACATTGGGGGTGGACTCAAGAACAACCCATCCCCATGCATCTTACAACCTCAAAACTCAGTTATTTCTGCATCATCATCAATAGAGATCAAGCCAAGCAGCAGGTAAAATATCTGTTGAGCCACCTCCTCTTCTGCAACCAAAAACAAAACAGAAAGACACATCACCTCGCTGTAGTCACAATAGAACCATCAAAAGTCATCACAAATTTATACATAACATATACTTACAGGAATATTAGTCTCTGTACTGTCCTGATCTTGGTGTGAAATAAGGTTATTATCATCGTTTTTGACAATATTCGTGTCCTCCTGACCGATTTCAATCTTGTTTTGTTTTTTATTCTCTCTGACTGTGGCAAATACCATGGAGTAGTCTGTGGGCATGGTTGAGCTCTCCCACCCACCGAACTTTGGCACCGCCATGAATGAATAAATGACCTCAAGTCTGAAACATAGTTTGATAACCCCCCATTATTATCAATAACAAACCACAACCCACAAACAGTGAAAAATAAATCAATAAAAGAACTCCATAGATACAAAATGGCTAACCTGATCTGAGAGTTGATGGCTGCTGCTTAAGAGCTTCTCTGGCCTCGACTTCAAAGCTTCTGCGTTTATGGAATCAAAGATAATGATGAAGAGAGCAGAAGGTGTCCCTCTTATATACCTGAGAGGAGTGAACGTGGTGGTTTTATTGTTGTTTCTGTGAAAGCTGCAACGGACCGAGGGTGCAGATTAGTGATTACACGCAATATACAGCGAAGGACAGCGAGGCAACACAAACGTGTCTTGTTCCACTTGCTGCTTATTCCCCCTTCCGATGCTTGCACATTTATTTATAAATTGTGTCAGCCTGTAAATCTGTGTACTCTTTTTTTGTGGACCGTGTCTTGCTTTTACCGTGTCAACAGGTCATCCTCCTCATCCATTCGTTTACAGTTTTCAAAACAAAAGTTGCTGACACCATAGAATACAGTGTCAACAGATCATCCTCTTCCCTCGCTCGTTATTAATTTTCAAAACAAAAGTCGCTGGCACCATTGTATTATATTGTAAGACCACTATCATTTCGTGATACAGTTTTCAAAACAAAAGTCGCTTGTGATGGCGCTGACCCTGCCACCAGCAATCAGTTATTGAATATGTTTTGAACACTTCTTTAACATAAAAAATAATTGAAAAATCCGGAAAAGTCCAGGTTTGAAAAGTAGTTGTATATATTTAAAAGGATTCTCATGACTCTAGAAAATTCAAGAAAGAATTAGATTATCTGAATTCTGTTGGTAGCGAGTGTCCATGCATCTATGGATATGTTATGATCCCGTGACTCTTTTGGTCTTTTGGGATCTACAATCATGTGAATTAACTCAAATTTGTCGTTAGTTTATTGTGCTAGATATGTTCGTTTTGGAAGAAGTAAGCTTTCTATTATAGGGGTCCTACTTAGGTTCGAAACTCATTCTAAGTATTTAGCTTGGTTATGTTCTGTTTTGGAAGATGTAAGTTTTCTATTATAGAGGTTTTACCCAAGTTCAAAACTCATCTTAACTATTTAGCATGGTGTATGGACACTTGCGTTGAACTCAGATTTATATGGGCAGTGTTTTCTAGTGGATCTTGGATCTTTTTAATGATACATTTTTTTTTTCAAAGTTATAATGTTTGGGAAAACTTGGAGTACTTCTTATTTCAAGGATGGTACCTAAGGCACAAGGGAATTGAACTTGGATGAGGAGGATAACAATCATTATTCTCATTTGGCTGAGCTAAACCTAATTGACATTGATTTGTACATTGTTCTAATGAAAAATCCATGGCATTTTGGTACGATTTGAATTGGATCATTATATAATTTCTCATCTATAATGGTACTTTTTTGGTGGAAACTTTGGAGGAATTGACTTGAGGGGTCCATTTTAGCGGTAGGTCCCAATTTGGAGATTTGGGGATCAAAACCTTCTAGAGTCATTTTGAGACATCAAACGGAATTTTCTTAGGTCAAAACTTTGTGACCATATTGTCCAGCCCCTTGATGTTATTCTACATATCGAGACTTTTGTAGCAGTGCAAAAATCACCTCAAACGGAGCTCGTATGTGGAACTCGTGTCTCTTGCAAGTTGACCTACCTTGGTGACCACCACGGTATGAGTGAATGCCATGTCAACGCCCCTTACATGTGGTGCAAGCCATGTATGGACTTTCAAGAAGGTCCAAAACATTATCACTAATTGAGTGTTGATGATGCAAAAACCCTAACCCTAGACGACTATTGAGCTCTTAAATACCGGGCTGCTAAGAAGAGAACGAGGTTCCATTCTTTAACATTGTAATTGTTCCATAGTTTAGAAGAGCATCTAGAAGTGGTATTTTGAGAGCATAACAAAGGAGGTGGGAGATTCTCTAGTAGTGGTTCACGCCACAGTGTTAATAATTAATTTGGGATCTAAGAAAATAAATCGTAACATTTAAAATTTCAAAATATTAAAATTTTAAAATTTACAAATCAGACATCACATTATTATTAAATATGATAACAATTGTTTATAAATCATTTTAACTTTATAAAGTTTATATAAAAAATATTTAATATAAAAAATAATAACAATTTAATACAAAATTTTATTAAAATATTTATTTATTTATAAATTAATGTTTCTCAAATGTAACTAGAATTATTGGTTTTAATGTTTCTCAAATGTAACTAGAATTATTAGTGTATGGACACTTGTGTTGAACTCAGATTTATATGGGTAGTGTTTTTGAGTGGATCTTGGATCTTCTTAATGATACGGGTTTTTTTTTTCAAAGTTATAATGCTTGGGAAAACTTGGAGTACTTCTTATTTCGAGGATGGTACCTAAGGCACAAGGGAATTGAACTTGGATGAGGAGGATAACAATCATTATTCTCATTTGGCTGAGCTAAACCTAATTGGCATTGATTTGTACATTATTCTAATGAAAAATCCATGGCATTTTGGTACGATTTGAATTGGATCATTATATAATTTCTCATCTATAATGGTACTTTTTTGGTGGAAAATTTGGAGGAATTGACTTGAGCGGTCCATTTTAGCAATAGGTCCCAATTTGGAGATTTGGGGATCAAAACCTTCTAGAGTCATTTTGAGACATCAAATGGAATTTTCTTAGGTCAAAACTTTGTGACCATATTGTCCAACCCCTTGATGTTATTATACATATCGAGACCTTTGTAGCAGTGCAAAAATCACCTCAAACGGAGCTCGTATGTGGAACTTGTGTCTCTCGCAAGTTGACCTACCTTGGTGACCACCACGGTATGAGTGAATGCCATGTCAACGCCCCTTACATGTGGTGCAAACCATGTATGGACTTTCAAGAAGGTCCAAAACATTATCACTAATTGAGTGTTGATGATGCAAAAACCTTAACCCTAGACGACTATTGAGCTCCTAAATACTGGGTCGCTAGAAAGAAAACGAGGTTCCATTCTTCAACATTGTAATTGTTCCATAGTTTAGAAGAGCATCTAGAAGTGGTATTTTGAGAGCATAACAAAGGAGGTGGGAGATTCTCTAAAAGTGGTTCAGGCCACAGTGTTAATAATTAATTTAGGATCTAAGAAAATAAATTGTAGCATTTAAGATTTCAAAATATTATAAAATCTATTGTGACGATCAAGTGAAACATTCACAACATTTTACACATCACATCAAACATCATATTATTTTTAAATATGATAACAATTGTTTATAAATTATTTTAACTTTATTTATATAAAAAATATTTGATGTAAAAAATAATAACAATTTAATATATTAAAATTTGTATTTATTTATAAATTAATGTTTCTCAAATGTGACTAAACTTATTATGTAAGGGAACGGATGTTTCTTAGAAGTAGGTTATTGGAAGGAGACACATAAAATTCATCCATACTAAAGATTGATGTAGCCCATTTCAAACGAAATCCCACACTAGAAAAAAAATAAAAATGATATTAATTAATTTAAAATAATTCAATTAATATAAAATAATATAAAATTTAAAAATATTTTATATATTTAATTATTTAAATAGTTTTTAATTAAACAAATATTTAAAGTTTGATATAAATAAAAATATATAATTATAATCATATTACTTAAAATAAAGATTTTTTTTAAGTGTGTCTAAGTCAAAGTTTAATTAAGTGTGTCTAAGTCAAAGTTTAAATTTGCTTGTTATTATTTTTACAATATTATCATGGTGCATTTGAATGATTAGCCTACAAACATGTTGCGGTAAAAAAAATATCACAATGTTTTTA